>JAWRVZ010000031.1:0-152500 GCA_037043235.1 Rhodeus uyekii | reverse complement strand
GCCTAACAATCATTTTACATGATTTGGATTAAAAATGTATGTATAATGTGTTATGTGTATGCCAGGTTGAAGAGATGTGTTTTTAGTTTACATTTAAACTGACAGAGTGTGTCTGCTTCCCGAACTATAATAGGATGACTGTTCCAGAGTTTAGAAGCTAAATAGGAAAAGGATCGACAGCCAGCAGTTGACTTTGATATTCTAGGTATTTTAAGCTGGTCAGTATTTTGGGATCGCAATAGACGTGAAGGACTATAATGTGTTAAGAGATTGCTCAAGTACTGTGGAGCTAAACCATTTAATGCTTTGTAAGTAATTAGCAAGATTTTAAAATGTATTCGGTGTTTAATAGGAAGCCAGTGCAGGTTTGACAGAACTGGGCTAATATGCTCATACTTCCTGGTTCTAGTAAGAACTCGAGCTGCTGCATTTTGGACCAGCTGGAATTTTTTATTATTAAGCGTGCAGGGCAACCACCTAGTAGAGCATTACAATAATCTAGCCTTGAACTCATGAACGCATGAACTAACTTTTCCGCATTTGTCTTAGAGAGCATATGACGCAATTTAGATATATTTTTAAGATGGAAGAATGCCGTTTTACAGATGCTAGAAACATGCCATTCAAATGAAAGATTGGTATCAAAGAGCACACCCAGGTTTCTAACTGATGACGAGGACTTGACAGAGCAGCCATCGAGTGTTAGACAGTAGTCTAGATTATTATGTGCTGAACTTTTTGGTCTAATAATTAGAATCTCTGTCTTTTCAGAATTAAGCAGTAGAAAGTTATTAGTCATCCAATTTTTAATATCAGTTATGCATTCTGTTAATTTAGTGAATTTGTTCGTTTCATCAGGATGAGAAGAAATATAGAGCTGAGTATCATCAGCGTAACAATGAAAGCTAATGCCATGCTTCCTAATAACTGCACCCAAAGGAAGCATGTACAGGGTGAAAAGCAATGGTCCTAGTACTGAACCTTGAGGAACTCCATACTGAACCCATGATCGATATGACATCTCCTCATTTACTGCTACAAACTGATAACGGTCAGATAAGTATGATTTGAACCAGGCTAATGCAACTCCACTAATGCCAACACAATTTTCAAGTCTATTCAGAAGGATTTTGTGGTCGATTGTATCAAATGCAGCACTAAGGTCCAGTAACACTAACAGAGAGATACAACCACGATCGGATGATAAGAGCAAATCATTTGTAATTCTAATAAGAGCAGTCTCAGTACTATGATATGGTCTAAATCCTGACTGGAAATCCTCGTAGATGCTGTTTCTTTCTAGAAAGGAACATAGTTGTAAAGATATTGCCTTTTCTAGAATCTTTGACAAGAAAGGTAGATTCGATATCGGCCTGTAATTAACTAATTCTGTAGGATCAAGTTGTGGTTTTTTAATAAACGGTTTAATTACAGCCAGCTTAAAGGTTTTTGGTACGTATCCTAATGACAAAGAAGAATTAATAATATTAAGAAGAGGATCTATGATCTCTGGAAGCATCTCTTTCAGTAGCTTAGGGTCTAGCCTACATGTTGTTGATTTTGATAATTTAACGAGTTTAAACAATTCTTCCTCCCCAATAGCAATGAAGGAGTGGAATTTTTCTTCAGGGACACTAAAATTTACTGTATTTTGGAATATTGTAGTAGACGGTTGCATGGTTATAATTTTCTCTCTAATATTATGAATTTTGCAAGTAAAGAAGTCCATGGAGTCATTAGTGCTGTGCTGATTTAAAGCATCTGGGGTTGAGGCTTTATTTCTTGTTAATTTAGTCACTGTATCAAATAAATACCTAGGGTTGTATTTGTTTTCTTCTAAGAGGGTAGAAAAGTAAGTAGATCTAGCTGATCTTAAGGCCTTTCTGAATGCAATAGAGCTGTCTTTCCATGAAATGCGAAAAACCTCTAGCTTACTTTTTTTCCAGTTCCGCTCCATTTTTCTGGCTGCTCTTTTGAGGGCCCGTGTGTGTTTGTTGTACCACGGTGTTGGACTATTTTCTTTAATCTTCTTTAAGCGTAACGGAGCAACAGTGTCTAAAGTGCTGGAAAAGAGAGAGTTTATAGTTTCTGTTGCAACATCAAGTTCTTCTAGGCTATCTGGGATGTTAAGTAGATGGAACTGATCAGGAAGATTATTTATAAAGCTATCTTTTGTGTTAGGAGTGATAGTTCTACTATATTTATAACAGGGAGTTAGTTTTTCGACTTTGGCTAAAGGTAATCTACACGCAACTAAATAATGATCTGAGATGTCATCGCTCTGCTGCAGAATTTGAACAGTATCAACATTGATCCCATATGACAATATTAGATCTAAAGTATGATTACGAGAATGAGTGGATCCTGATACATGTTGTGTAACTCCAATAGAATTTAAAATGTCTCTAAATGCCAATCCCAATGCGTCTTTTTCATTATCTACATGGATATTAAAATCACCGACAATTATGACTTTATCTGCAGACATTACTAATTCTGAGAGAAAATCAGCAAATTCTTTGATAAAGTCTGTATGGTGCCCTGGTGGCCTATATAGAATAGCCAGCACAAAAGTTAAACAGGGATTATTACTTGCACTAGATAATTTTACATTAATTTTCCATCACTTCAAAATAATTATATTTCAAATTAGATCTTTGAGCAGTACTGATCGTGTTACTATAAATTACAGCAACACCTCCTCCTTTACCTTTCAGACGAGGCTCATGTTTATAACAGTAATCTTGAGGGGTGGACTCATTTAAAATAATATAATCGTCTGGTTTTAGCCAGGTTTCTGTCACACACAGCACATCTAGTTTATGATCTGTAATCATATAATTTACAATAAGTGCTTTTGAGGAAAGGGATCGTATATTCAGCAACCCAAGCTTTATCATTTGTGTTATATCCGTTCTTAGTTGTTTGTAAATCAATTAAATTTTTACTCTTAAACGGTTTTGAGAGATTTTTGTATTTGTTAATTCGGGGAACAGACACAATCTCTATAGGATGATATCTAGGTGAAAGAGTCTCTATGTGTTGTAATTTATCTGACCTCTGTGACGTGAGACAGCTAGCAGACGGTCAGTTTAGCCAGTTTGTCTGCTTCCTGACCTGGACCCCAGTTAGTCAAGGTTTAGCTCTAAGACTATATGCCAAATTACTAGAGAGAAGAGCGGCACCATCCCAGGTGGGATGAATACCATCTCTTTTTAACAGGTCAGGTCTGCCCCAAAAACTTTTCCAATTGTCTATAAACCCTATGTTATTCCGCGGGCACCACTTAGACATCCAGCCATTGAGTGAGGATAATCTGCTAAGCATCTCATCACTCCTGTGCATAGGAAGAGGGCCAGAGCAAATTACGGTGTCTGACATCGTACTTGCGAGTTCACACACCTCTTTAATATTAGTTTTAGTGATCTCTGACTGGCGAAGTCGGACATCATTAGCGCCGACGTGAATGACAATCTTAGAATATTTACGATTAGCTTTAGCCAGCACTTTTAAATTTGCTTTGACGTCAGGCGCTCTGGCTCCCGGCAAACATGTGACTATGGTGGCTGGAGTCTCTATTTTCACATTCCGAGTAATAGAATCGCCAATCACTACGGCACTTTCAACAGGTTTCTCAGTGGGTGCGTCACTGAGTGGGGAGAACCTGTTTGATGTTCTGATCGGAATGGAACAGTGGTTTTTTTACCCGCGATTATGCTGTCTCACAGTCACCCAGTTGCCCTGCTGCACGGGCTCTACAGCCGGAACCTAACAATGTACAGGGTTTGCTAAGCTATTCGCATCCAAAGTAGTATCTAAAGCCCTTGCATTCTTACTATCCTCGATTAAAGTTTGGATGCGTGTCTCTAATTCTGAAACCTTCTCTGTCAGCCTAACTATGTCCCTACATTTATGACATGTGAAGCCTTCACAGCTGACAGAGACAGACAGACTATGCATGAAGCAGGCAGTGCAAGTGACAATTTTGAGAGAAGATGACATGACTCACCGCGTGTGTTGATCCAACTTGTTGACCAGTTGTTTGATGAAGTCGAAAAAAAAAGAAAAAAAAAAGGCGCGAGCGAGAAAAACGCTGTATGCACGGACAGTAAGATAGCACAATGCTAACGCGTTTAGCGACTTAGATTAAAGCTAACGATTACAATATATTAAATAATCTAGTATTGTATTGTATTTAGCAATATAAACGAACGTTGAGTTTAAAATCTAAAACAAAAACAAGTTTATACGACGCAAACAAACGCAATCCACTCGAGCAAACAGGAAACAGCAGCAGTGCAGCAGTCAAACTGGTCCGTCTGAAACAATCAGAGTGTGAGTGTGAGTGTGAGTGTGAGTGTGTGTGAGTGTGAGTGTGTGTGAGTGTGTGTGTGTGAGTGAGTGAGTGAGTGTGAGTGTGTGAGTGTGTGTGAGTGTGTGAGTGAGTGAGTGTGAGTGAGTGTGAGTGAGTGTGTGTGTGTGTGTGTGTGTGTGTGAGAGTGAGTGTGAGTGAGTGTGAGTGAGTGTGTGTGTGTGTGTGTGTGAGTGAGTGAGAGTGAGTGTGAGTGTGAGAGTGAGTGTGAGTGAGAGTGTGAGTGAGAGTGTGAGTGAGAGTGTGAGTGAGTGTGAGTGAGTGTGAGTGAGTGTGAGTGAGTGTGAGTGTGAGTGTGAGTGTGAGTGTGAGAGTGAGTGTGAGAGTGAGTGTGAGTGAGTGTGAGTGAGTGTGAGTGAGTGTGTGTGTGTGAGAGTGAGTGTGAGTGAGTGTGAGTGAGAGTGAGTGTGAGAGTGAGTGTGAGAGTGAGTGTGAGAGTGAGTGAGAGTGCGTGAGTGAGTGAGTGAGTGTGAGTGTGAGTGAGAGTGCGTGAGTGAGTGAGTGTGAGTGTGAGTGTGAGTGTGAGTGTGAGTGTGAGTGAGAGTGAGTGAGTGTGTGTGTGTGAGAGTGAGTGTGAGTGAGTGTGAGTGAGAGTGAGTGTGAGAGTGAGTGTGAGAGTGAGTGTGAGAGTGAGTGTGAGTGAGTGTGAGTGAGTGTGAGTGAGTGTGTGTGTGTGAGAGTGAGTGTGAGTGAGTGTGAGTGAGAGTGAGTGTGAGAGTGAGTGTGAGAGTGAGTGTGAGAGTGAGTGAGAGTGCGTGAGTGAGTGAGTGAGTGTGAGAGTGAGTGAGAGTGCGTGAGTGAGTGAGTGAGTGTGAGTGTGAGTGTGAGTGTGAGTGTGAGTGTGAGTGAGAGTGTGAGTGTGAGTGTGAGTGAGAGTGTGAGTGTGTGTGAGTGAGTGAGTGTGCAAGTGAGTGTGAGTGAGTGTGTGTCTGTGTATATATATGCGAGTGAGTGAATGAGTATGTGTGAATGTGTGTGTGTACTCAAGTGTAAGTGTGTGAGCATGTGTATGTACGTGTGAATGTGAGTGTGAGTACGTGTGTGTGTGTGCATGAGTGTGTGTTCATGGAATTCATGGCCCGTTGAATCACGAGAGTCGTATATGAAATAGTTGATGAATGAATGAACAATGGCAGGTTCAGGCGGTGTGTGTGTGTGTGTGTGTGTGTGTGTGTGTGTGTGTGTGTGTGTGTGTGTGTGTGTGTGTGTGTGTGTGTGTGTGTGTGTGTGTGTGTGTGTGTGTGTGTGTGTGAATCCCAGCACAGCCGTGTGAGGAGCCGATGGTCGGGTGTGGCACTGCACTCTCTCTCTGTCTCACTGGAGCTGCTCGCTCAGCCTGCTGGAGCAGATGGACCAGACACATGGGGCGGCACTTACTGCAGAGAGAGAGAGAGAGAGGGAGAGAGAGAGAGAGAGGGAGAGAGAGAGAGGGAGAGAGAGAGGGAAGGGTGTGGGTACGGGCTATATTTAGCACATGCCACCCTGTGTGTGACAGATAAAGGACAGCAGAGTGAACGGGGCTCTGCGGTTTCCACAGGCTCTCCTATAAAGGGGTCACGCCATGATTTTAAAATGTTCAGTTATAGTGTTATTAAAGCATTTGGGGGAAAAAACATTATTTCAACCTTCATTCTGACCCTCTGTCTGGCAAACGGCCGCTGTTATGATTGGCTAATGTCATAGGAAATGGTATCAACGGCCGCTCGCTGTTGCGTGCGAGTCAGTGTTTTGAAAACATGTCCATGTAAAACAGTCATTTACACACAAAGCATTATGAAATCGTTCACTTGCGGGTTGTGACGCAGCCGCTGTCAGATCCAGTTTCCTCTTTCCCTCCCCATTAACTGTGTCTCAATTACCAATTGAAACCCTCCGAACAAACATAATCCTGCGATGCGATCCGGGACGGCACTAGAATGACCGTCCACTTGCTTCCGACACTGAGATCCTCCTAAAGTCTGGGTTTGAACTGGCGAGCGCTGGAGCGTCAGAAGCCGAGCGCGAGTCAGTGTCGACGGATTATAATGCGTTTATTTAGCGTGTAACTATTCCTCAGTGTTTTGCTCTGGAGGCAGAAACATGAACATGTATTTCTCCGTGTGACGGCACAGATCCCGCAGTATCAGAACGAGCTCTGTTTGGAGCTTGATCAAATCGCATTTATAATAAGAAGGACGTTTTAAGCTCTGAAACCGGATGCAGGATGTTTGAATGGTGCAAGACCTCTTATATACTCTCCTAAAGGATTATTAGGAACACCTGTTCAATTTCTCATTGATGAAATTATCTAATCAACCAATCACATGGCAGCTGCTTCAATGCATTTAGGGGTTGTTCCTGGTCAAGACAATCTCCTGAACTCCAAACTGAATGTCAGAATGGGAAGGAAAGGTGATTTCAGCAGTTTTGAGCGTGGCATGGTTGTTGCTGCCAGACGGGCCGGTCTGAGTGTTTCACAATCTGCTCACTTACTGGGATTTTCACGCACAACCATTTCTAGGGTTTACAAAGAATGCTGTGAAAAGGGAAAAGCATCCAGTATGCGGCAGTCCTGTGGGAGAAAATGCCTTGTTGTTGCTAGAGGTCAGAGGTCATGGGTCGACTGATTCAAGTTGATAGAAGAGCAACTTTGACTGAAATAACCACTCGTTACAACCGAGGTTTGCAGCAAAGCATTTGTGAAGCCACAACACACACAACCTTGAGGTGGATGGGCTACAACAGCAGAAGACCCCACCGGGTGCCACTCATCTCCACTACAAATAGGAAACAGAGGCTACAATTTCCACGAGTCACCAAAATTGGACAGTTGAAGACTGGAAAAATGTTGCCTGGTCTGATGAGTCTCGATTTCTGTTGAGACATTCAGATGGTAGAGTCAGAATTTGGCGTAAACAGAATGAGAACATGGATCCATCATGGCTTGTTACCACTGTGCAGGCTGGTGGTGGTGGTGTAATGGTGTGGGGGATGTTTTCTTGGCACACTTTATGCCCCTTAGTGCCAATTGGGCATTGTTTAAATGCCACGGCCTACCTGAGCATTGTTTCTGACCATGTTCATCCCTTCATGACCACCATGTACCATCCTCTGATGCTGCTTCCAGCAGGATAATGCACCATGTCACAAAGCTCGAATCATTTTAATTGGTTTCTTGAACATGACAACGAGTTCACTGAACTAAAATGCCCCACAGTCTCCAGATCTCAACCCAATAGAGCATCTTTGGGATGTGGAGGAACGGGAGCTTCGTGTCCTGGATGTGCATCCCACAAATCTCCATCAACTGCATGATGCTCCTATCAATATGACCAACATTTCTAAAGAATGCTTTCAGCAGCTTGTTGAATCAATGCCACGTAGAATTAAGGCAGTTCTGAAGGTGAAAGGGGGTCAAACACAATATTAGTGTGTGTTCCTAATAATCCTTTAGGTGAGTTTATGTCAAAAGCTCAATGCAAGTTAGATTTCTAATTCCATGACCCCTTTAAATTCAGCGTGAAATCAGAATTGACCTTACTTACTTGATTGAAAGGAACAAGAACAATTGTGGGCGGGGCTTGATTGTGTCTGTGGGGATGTGATTGGACGGTTGTGGTTTGCTATTGGTGGATCTCATGTGAGTGACAGGTTATTGCCCCGTCCTTGTCGTCAGAGAAGAGAAGAGAGAGGAAGACGCTTTCATTAAAGACAATTGGGCATATGAGTTTAATTAATGATGTGCACGGATAAATCCTGCTATATTCCTTAGAAAAAGCAAGAATTGTCCATTTTGATTTCACCACCAAATTGTGATGTAAATGTTTTAGGCGTTGCGGTGTAGCTTCAGCGTTGTCGATGGAGCCGATCGTGGGAGTTGTGCTGAGCGAAGCACTGCTGAGAAACCTGCGTGATGAAGCGGAGCGTCAGGGAATCTGCTGACACCAGCGCTCAAAACAACACACTGCTGCTGAAATATTACACTCCTGGCAGAGAAGCCGAGCACTCACAGTAACGGTTTGTCTTGGGATGCTATTGTATGTAATCACAGAGCAGAAGAGTACAGAACAGTCGCTTGATTCACTGCGGATGGATGAGGAGCTCTCTGAAACATTGCATCGTCTCTAGGAGCTTCTGTGTTTAATGATTGGACAACAGATGGTGTGTGTGTGTGTGTGTGTGTGTGAGGACTTACAGCTGATTGTTTGTGTACCTGGACGTTTTAGAAAAAATCAGTTTGACTAGATTATGCATAAATCTCAGGACGACATGTCCATGTTACATTTGACCCCCAAAATCAAACAATCATTGTATAATGGAAATTAAGCCCTACAATATTGTATTTGGATATATTGATGTCTATTTTTTGCTTTAAAAGTTTTATTTATAGTTTCCTTTTCTTTAAAAAAATAAAATATAAAAAAATCTTAGGAAAAGTGAACATTTTGCATTCTGAAATTATAAGCGGAAATGATGTAACTCCATAAATTCATAAACTGACAAACAGTTAATTAATGACTGGCTTGTTTTCTAATGGTTTGTTTTTGCTTTCGAGACGATCACACACGCCACGTTTGCAGTTTCAACAACACCTTGTCTATGTTAGCCTGGCAATTTGCAGATTTTGCAAAAACAATACAAACGACACATCACAACAAACCAAACATTGAAGTTTGCACCATCATCTGAGCCTCCCGCTCTGACCGGGAATCCTCCTGAAATCCCCCACAGCCACAGTCAAACTGGGAGCACTGGGAGTTTCTCTGTGAAACTTCATAACTTAAGTGAGTGGGTGAGTGTATGTATGTGTGTGTGTGTATGTATATGTATGTATATATAGAGCTCCAGATACGTGAACTGCACTGTATATGAATGTGTATGTGTGTTTGTGTATGGATATGTAGAATGTGTGTTACATCACTCATGATACTACAAGGAGTGTGTGGCGCTACAGAGCTTTTTTGGTGTGATTCATGAACAGTTTCATGGGAAATGCAGTTTTTTTTATCACAAATATAGCTTTTAAACACAATTATTTTTAAAGAAAAAGCAGAAATAAGGCAGGCTAATGACTTCAACAAAACCACACACCGTCCATCTGACAATCTCTGCGCTCACAGTACTTCTGTATTTAAATCTTTATTAGTTATGGATAAAAATCGTATTTCCTTTGGAAAAAGGCCTGGCGTTTCTTACTGTTGCGCTCCGGGATGATTTGATGCTTCACTTTCTCATTTCTTCACAACTCATTCTTTGTTGTTAGCATGTTTGCTAAGCTAATGATGTGATAACATGCAAAGGTTTGTTAGCTGAGCTTCTTCTTTAAATCAGCCGGCAGATCTGTACGTGTGTGAACACTGACGCATGGCTCTCTCTCTCTCTCTCTCATGCTCAGGCCGTGTGGGATGTCCCCACCCCGGCGCTGACGGCCTGCTCATGCTCAATGGTAATTATGACAGTGAGCTTCAGTTCTTTTGTTCTTCTTCTCTCTGTAATGTGCTCGTGTGCGGCAGAGGCCATCTTTAGAAACAATCTCCATGTGTTTGAAGACGACGGTCATTCCAGCATGACTGGATGTCTGTTAGCATCGAAGACCACAACTGTTATTCTTTTACTAGTTATATTGCTATTTAATCGTTAGAGAAATGCTGCTAAACCTTTTAAATGTTCTGCCCAGTCACACCTTTTAAATGTATTTTAATAAAGTTTTTTTTTTTATGTATCGTACGTTTGATAATTGAGGCCCGATGTATTTTGAAAGCATGTTCTTGGGTTGAAAGTCTCGGATACTGTGTTCACACTTGGCATGTTCGGTTGGATTAATACGTTTTGGGATGTTCTGCAAATTCCATCGCAAAATATACATAATAACAGCCGGCCAATCAGGTTGATCTGGACCAGGACTAAATGTGTTTTTGTTGGCGTGGACCAAACGAACCGAAGTGTGAACACACCCTCCTGAAACCACAGTCAGAAACTCATTTCTGTGTCGTATAGCTGTCGTAATGTCATGTTTTTGACTGATGTCTCAATGGGATTTCACTTCCCAATCTGTCATACTGCTGTCGTAATGTTGAATTTAAAAGCTACAATCCTTGTTTCTTCATCTCCATGTTTGATTTTGAACATCATTTGCCTTTTAAAACTAGATTATATAACGTAGATCTCCAGAATTGGTGACTTCTATGATGAACTGATGTCAAAAATTGAAAGTATAATGTTGTTGTTGCATTTATGTTTATTAGAAGGCCCAATGCGCACAGTGAGCTAATGTCTGCGGACACACTTAAAAATCAACTTATTCATTGGCATTGATGGATCCATAAGAAACATTCAGGTGCACAAAAGTTATTTTAGATTATTAAAATGTTCTTCACACTAAGAAAAAAAGGGTTCTTATTAGAACTGTTCTCTTAAAGGCTCTTTGGGCTACTTTCTTGTCTCAATCAGTAGAGAGTGGCGCTTGCAACATCAAGGTCATGGGTTCGATTCCCAGGGAAAGCAAGAACTGATTAGAATGTCAATGTGTTTCTTGAATGTAATGCAAACGCTTTGAATAAAAGCGTCTGATAAATGCAAACCAGCCAGGTGTTCATGTGTGGGCAGACAGCAGCCCATATGAGAGTGATCTGACAGCTGAAAAAGAAAAGTCCACTGGACAGAATGTGTGTCCATCCACTCACACACACACACACACACACACACACACACACATACACACACACACACACACACACACTCTCACAGTCAATGGAGATTCAGTGTTCAAGCCTTTCAGGACTGAATGTGGAACATTATGCGCTCCTACATTCACATTTATCAGACGCTTTTATCCAAAGCGACTTGCATTGCATTCAAGAAACACATTGACATTCTAATCAGTTCTTGCTTTCCCTGGGAGTCGAACCCATGACCTTGATGTTGCAAGCACCACTCTCTAATTGACAACTCCTTCAGCTCGACCTGACAGCGTCTTATTGGGGTTTTTTATGCTTTAATTGTTGGCCCTTTTTGCTTAGTTTGACAGTGTAGTGTAGACCGATGTTTGGGGGGGGTTTGGCTCACATGAGTGAGAAGGACGTGTATTAGGATAGATCACATGACTTCAGTCACTGATCCACTGAAGGTGTGTGTCTGTCATGTGATTTATGTGGAGAGACGCGGAAGAGCTTTTCTGGAGGATTGTGCTTTATGAGGAATGACAGCGATGTCAAAAAACAAGCCTTGCGAGGAACTATCATGGCTGAAATCTGTAGCGCAAGCTTTCAGCCTTTGTCTGTAAAGACCGGATTCTGCTGGTCTAGCGAGGGCTGGGCGGTTTAACCGGTTGAATTTCTTCATAAACTGTTCTTGTGGTTTTTAGCAGTCGTGTTTGTTGTGAAAGGCAGTCAGCTGCAGCTCTCCAACACAGTCTCCTGACAGTCTGCAACTACTTTATGTTTCGGCTTGATTTCATCCAGACATTTTAGGAAGGGTAGCTTCAGGGGAGCAGGTTAATGCTATCGCTTACAAATAAAAGAAATCATACATTGATACATCATAAATCATATTGATTATTTGAACTGAGTAAAATAAATGGTTAAATACACAAAAAATTAGCCAAAATGCTTGTATTGGTGAGTATTCAGATAAACAGAGTGGATGTCCGTCACGGGATGCTTAAAGGGAGGAAAAGAATATTTATTAACAAAAGGTAAATGATCAAACACACCAACTGAAAAACCCACGAGGGGGAAAACATTAACCAAACACAATAACGACATACAAGGATAGCAAACCATGGAGCACAGACAACCCGGATAGACCGGTAGAGAACATAGCCGACAAGCAGAACTGATGATGACGACACAGGACAGCAAACACACCGGGATTAAATAGCGAACACACGAGGAAGGTAACGAGCAGAAACAGCTGGGATCAATAAAGGAAACGAGGGAACAAGATGGACGGGGTTACACAATCACAAGACAAGTGTCAGAGCTCTGTCAACCAACACACTACAAACACAACCTGAAGTGGCATAAACAGCGGATGTGTGTGGAAATACGGGATCTGTGTATGAGGTCTTAAAGTGACAGCAGCCTAATAAAACAATAGCTTTGTGGCTTTGAATCAATGTTATACTGCTTATTACAGAGATGTTTTTAAGATTATCTATAGCAGGATTATTAGGCTTCTGTCACTTTAAGACCATTAATCTGTTACACACGTGTTTTCTTTCTCAACTGTTTGCGTTCACTTTAAACAGAGCGGACTGTGTTTATGTGAATACACAGCGAGACCGGCTCTTTGACGTTATCTTGTGTGTAATTGGCTGTTGAGCAGCAAAAAAGAGCTGGATTTAGCCTGAGAGGCGAACGTTCCCACTCAAGCCATGCAACAGCAACTCTATTATAACCATATATAGAAATATCTGGAGCAAATATAACAACGTCTGGAGCAAATGAAACGACGAGTGAGGAGTGTGTGTGTGTGTGTGTCACTCACTGCTGGAGAGAAAGACAGAGAGAGAGGAGAGATATGAGAGAGAGAGAGGGAGAGAAAGAGAAGAGAAAAAGCGAAAGAGAGAGAAAGGAGAGAGAGAGAGAGAGCTGGAAAAGAATATTGGAAGCATGTCAGGTATTTCATTATTGATATGTATTGAACATTGCACTTAGTTTATTATTTCAGATGCCTTTTTAAAAGACGAGTGTTAATGTATTAGCCCTGCTTTCAGTTTCTGCAGTATTTCCATCAGAACCATTTATACAAACAAATCCCTGCTTAATTTATTTGCATGCATCTTTTTTTTACCTTTTGTTTGTGATTTGCTTCTTTGTTTCTATGACTGGTATTCAAATGGTTAAATGACTGTGGTGAAGAAGTTTGGTGTCATTGCAGCCTTATTTTGAGTAAAATATAATGATATCATGATGCATATTGCTGTAAGTGAGAGTTTGTTCATGTCGCCGTCTCTAGCTGTCGGGTCACAATGACCCGCTGAAGGGAATAGTTGATCAGTAAGCGTGTGTGTTGGGTGTTTCTCAGTGTTCTGTGTGTTTGTGTTCACATGCAGCCAGGAGCTATGGGAGACGACGAGGTAAAGCCCGTTCCTTACTCTCTGTGTACAGTGTGTGTGTGTGTGTGTGTGCGCGCTGTGATCTCCACCGGCTCATGCCGACTGAGAACCGCACAGATCACACAGAAGAGAGTTAAACTGGCATCAGAGGTCTGATCACAACTGATCTCTCAAACCACATTCAGAGTTATTCAGAAACATGTGCTCCGCTAAAGGAGTTTGTTGCACTTAGACACGGATAACCGCGTACTAACATAAAGTATGTTGATGACACCACACAAGGGCCCTTGCTTTGACCCGGATCACACGAGACGGTGCTGATGCTGACACTCGTGTTTTAACAGGACGCTCCTCCCTCTTCCCCATCGATGACGGTCTTCTGGACGACGGCCATGGCAACCAGGGTGTCCCGGGGGTGCTGGGCTCCCCCCACTGTTACCCCCATCAGAACGGGGAGCGCATCGAGAGGTTCTCCCGGAAGGTGTTTGTGGGCGGCCTGCCTCCCGACATCGATGAAGGTGCGCTTCAGACACGCGTGTGATTCAAATGCCAGGACAAATTTGTACATTTTAATGAACTGTTTTATTCTTTTTAAATTTATTTTAGAGGTTTTTGAAGCATTTTATGTTTATTCACCTCCTCTCTGGCAGTCCAATTAATTTAATTAATTAAAAAAAAAATATTATATAATGTTTAATAATGATTCTAAAAATTGTATTTTTTCAGAATATTATATTTCCCTCATTGTATTATATAATTCTTGAATGTATAATAATGGATTCTAAAATTCTTATTTTATTTTATACTAATATATTTTCCTCATATTACAAAATTTTAGAACTTATAATAATGCATTCTAAAAAAATTGTTTTATTTTATAATATTGTATTTTGCTCGTTATATTATCGAATTCTAGAATGTATAATAATGCATTCTAAAATTCTTATTTTACTTTATACTATTATATTTCCCTCATAGAATTATAGAATTTATAATAATGCATTCAAAAGAAATTTGTATAATATTATTTTTCCCTCCTTATATTAAGAATTCTGGAATGTGAATCATGGATTCTAAAATTCCTATTTTATTTTATAATATTAGATCTCCCTCACATTATAGAATTATAGAACTTATAATAATCCATTCTAAAAAAAAGTATTTTATAATGTTAATTTCCCTCGTTATATTATATAATTATAAAATAATGCATTCCAAAAATATATATGTTATTATGTAAATATAAAATTTATAATCATGGATTCTAAAATGTTAATTTTATTTTTTATGCAATCTTGTATTTCACTTTATTAAGATGTATTTGAAAGCTATATTTGGCTGTCCAATTAATTGGAGTAATATATATATATATATAGCCAAATATAGCTTTCAAAAACATCTTAATATTTAATTAATTTAATATTAATTTAATAAAATATTTAATTCTAAAAGTGTTCTATCAAGAAAGCAGGACCCTCTTGACTCGTCGTCAGCTGTTCTCTCGTTTGATCTTGATCAGGCTCTGATCCTCAGTCTTGCCCTGAAGCCACTGAAGTCTCTCTGAGGCACATAAAGCCTAAGCGAATGTGTGCCGCTGATGAAGGGTTTGATGAAGTCTGAAGGGTTTCTGATCCCTCATCTTGCAGACACTCAAACACAGATTGCCCTCTACTCATGCAGATCACAGTGGTTATGTTTCCTGTTTGATCAAGTATCTGCAAGCGTTCCTCTGTTTCTCAGTGTCTCGTCTTTCACACAGATGAAATCACAAGCAGTTTTCGGCGCTTCGGTCACCTGGTTGTTGATTGGCCACACAAAGCCGAGAGCAAGTCTTACTTCCCTCCTAAAGGTACATGTAGAAAAATCTCCACATTCATGGAAATCCAGGATATGCTTGTGCCGTGTGATTTATTACTATTCTGCACATTGTAAAATAACAGCAAACCCTGAGAATCATATACATGTTCAATGAACCAAACTGACCTTCATCAAATTGTCCATCCTTTGGTTAAATTCTAGTTTTGCACTTTGTCTGTGCAAGTGAATGGAAGCTTATTCTCTCAACAGGTGCATTCTGGGATGCTTTTAACCATTATTGAAGGAGTTTACTTGCACTATCCAGCTGAATTCACTGAATGCACACTATATATTTGTGCTCTGTGTACTTCGCCATGGAGTGCATGACCTTTAAAAGATCCCTCGCCCTCTGTTACGTTATTAAAGCTGTGCCAGTTGAGTGGATGAAGCGTCACACTGTTTTCAGTTCATTTCAGAAGTGCATCATTCGGGTATTTAAAGTACATGTTTCTTTTTGCCCTTTTCACTGTGAACACACTCACACTATTTACAAAAAACATGAATTGAGATGCACCTTCAGTCTGTCTTCTTTCAGTCAGAAAAGCTGTCTGTCTGTCGTGGTTTCCAGCCCTCCTTCCTGAGTCTGACTGACCTTGTGTGTATAGGTTACGCCTTCCTGCTGTTTCAAGAGGAGTGCTCGGTGCAGGCCCTGATCGAAGCCTGTCTGGAGGAGGACGGCAAGCTCTACCTGTGTGTGTCCAGCCCCACCATCAAAGACAAGCCTGTGAGTCCACATGTCCTTATGGGAATGAGTCTTTTTCAGGGTCTGAGTGCGGTTCACAGGGTTTTCTGGCCCATATGTGAGCACTCAAAACAATCTCAGACCCCTTACAAGCAAACCGAGGCTCGTTCTCAGCTGACGCTGAACTGGAGTAGATCCAGAAAGCAATAGTGTCAATAACACAATGAGGTCTGAGAGCACATTCTTACTCAAGTGGACTCTCAAAGATACCTTTGTTTCATATGCACAAACTGTGTTGTTTGTTTCAGGTCCAGATTCGCCCGTGGAACCTGAGTGACAGTGATTTTGTGATGGACGGATCTCAGCCGCTGGACCCTCGCAAGACCATCTTTGTAGGAGGAGTGCCGCGTCCACTGAGAGCTGGTACGTCTGATCTGTGGCTTTAAATTACAATATTTGAAAAATATTTCAAGAGCAGGGAGTGATTTTCTCTGTCTTTTGTTGTTTGGTTAACATGATGCATATCAGCAGGAATATTAGATCGCTGTCACTTTATGCATAGATCCAATATGAACGACTTAAAATGATGTGCAATATACCAGAGAGAAAGAGAGTGAGACGAGAGGGTGAGAGGAGAGGAGTGAGACGAGAGGAGTGAGACCAGAGAGTGAGAGGAGGCAGTGTGTCCAGCTGTGAGACGACAGAGTAAAAGAGAGAGGAGGTGGTGTGTGTCCAGCTGTGAGAAAAGAGAGCGAGAAAAAAAGAGTGAGAGGAGAGGAGGTGGTGTGTGAAGAGCTTTAAGAGAAAAGAGTGAGAGGAGAGGAGGTGGTGTGTGAAGAGCTTTAAGAGAAAAGAGTGAGAGGAGAGGAGGTGGTGTGTGAAGAGCTTTAAGAGAAAAGAGTGAGAGGAGAGAGTGAGAGGAGAGAGTGAGAGGAGGCGGTGTGTGTCCAGCTATCAGAGAGGAGAGAGTGAGAGGAAAAAGTGAGAGGAGAGGAGGTGGTGTGTGAAGAGCTTTAAGAGAAGAGAGTGAGATGAGAGGAGGGAGTGAGAGGAGGTGGTGTGTGTCCAGCTATCAGAGAGGAGAGAGTGAGAGGAAAAAGTGAGAGGAGAGGAGGTGGTGTGTGAAGAGCTTTAAGAGAAGAGAGTGAGAGGAGAGAGTGAGAGGAGAGAGTGAGAGGAAAAAGTGAGAGGAGAGGAGGTGGTGTGTGAAGAGCTTTAAGAGAAGAGAGTGAGATGAGAGGAGGGAGTGAGAGGAGGTGGTGTGAGGATTGGAGATTTCAGGATTGATAAAATATCAGTTTTTGACGACACTAACGGAGTGTGATGTAGACATTATAAAGAGATGGCAATAATCACAACAAAGATTACAAAATTAATTTCACAGTCTATTTGCCGTAAATGTATGTTTAAATAAATGTTTATTTATTATTTCAAACAATGTGACAAGTTCAATCTTATTTGTTATGAAATGGAGTTGATGTGTGTGTGTGTGTGTGTGTTCTGCAGTGGAGCTGGCCATGATCATGGACCGCCTGTATGGTGGAGTGTGTTACGCGGGCATCGACACGGACCCGGAGCTGAAGTACCCGAAGGGGGCGGGGCGTGTGGCCTTCTCCAATCAGCAGAGCTACATCGCTGCCATCAGCGCCCGCTTCGTCCAGCTGCAGCACGGCGACATCGACAAGCGGGTAACCAGAAACAGCCATGCTCCTCTCGCACTTTCACTAGTGTGTTCGTTGAAGATTTGAAGCACACAGCTTCACTTTCACAGGGATTGTGTTGTGGTGCGCAGCATTAACTGCGTGTCATCATGTCAAATCTCAGTTTTAGGAATCATGATACCCTATTTTTTTTTTTAAGTATTAAAACGTGAATGACATACGGACACTGAAGCTTTTTACATGGAGTGCATGAACCCGTCTCCCGTCTTTCGGATGAGACGTTAAACCGAGGTCCTGACTCTCTGTGGTCATTAAAAATCCCAGAATGTCCTTCGCAAGAGTAGGGGTGTAACCCCGGCATCCTGGCCAAATTTGCCCATTGGCCTTGGTCCATCATGGCCTCCTAATCCCCCCCCATGCTCTAATTGGCTTCATCACTCTGTCTCCTCTCCACCAATAAGCTGGTGTGTGGTGAGCGTTCTGGCGCAATATGGCTGCCGTCGCATCATCCAGGTGGATGCTGCACATTGGTGGGGGTTGAGGAGATTCCCCCATACTATGTAAAGCGCTTTGAGCTCTGGAAAAGCGCTATATAAATGTAACATTTCTTCTTCTTCTTCTTCTTGAACACTGCAAATAAAGCATTCTACATGAATATAATATAAAATATAAATGTACAATATTCAAGGAAAGTCAAGTAAACAGACTGTCATAAAATAAGAACAATGGTCAAATAATAAGCAATAGCACAAATAAATACAGTCGAGCAAAAGATGCACATGAAATAAGCAGTGCAGATCTGACCGTAGTGAGATGCAGATTAATAAAGTTGAATAAATGTGCTAAATGAAATAAATCACTTTGATCTTCGGCGGAGTTAACAGCAGATGCTGCACTGAGCTTCAGGCTCTGAGTGGCGTTTAGTTCTGGCAGTTTACGCGCTTTTCTATCGGCCCTGAAACTCTCACCATCGAAATGTATTTGTCAAAAGAGAGAAAAGTGGACACAGAGTGTCAGATTTTTCAAAAAAATTTACGTCTTCCTATATGTTCACGGAGGTGAATGGGATCCCGTGTGCTGCAGCAAGTTTCTACACGGGATAATTGGCAGCTATAGCAGATAGTGCTGCTGCAAACGTCATCGTTTCGCAATCGATTTCGGAACTCAAACTCATGAGGATGGAAATAGGATGCGTGACGTTATAAACTGTGTTTTAAGTTCGCGTTTGGCACGCATCCACATATTCTCCCTGTCGTTCGGATCTACGAAGTTGTGCTGATGAACCACAGTGTCGTGAGTGTTGATTCCTTGAAATTAAATTGAAGTTGGAAAGATTTGCATATGCCGCCCAGCCGTCTGAAATTACGCGATCTGTGACTGTTTGAATAGAAGCACCTAAACTGCATGATTACATGAAACTCAGCATGGCGAGAAATACAACAGCTTGCACGGAGAACTGAGATCACTGAAGGTAAATGAAATGTTGTGGGTCTGAGGAAACGGCAATCTGTTTTCACGCGGAGCGAGAGTTCAGTGATGCTGCAGTGAGAGCAGATCCGCGCAGAAGCGTTCATCCTGACGACAGACAGAACAAACACACGATTCAGAGTTGCTGAGGGAGTTTGAGAAATCATTCCAGGTCTTTAGCGAACTAGAGACATAATTCGCATTTTTGCAAATTGTAGTTTTCACAAATTGATTAATTAAATTTGTTTACATAAAAAAAAAACACATACTTAAATATAAACTTGGAAATTTTACAAAGATTTTATTAAGATTTATTAAGATTTTAGATTAAGTGTGTGAAGTCAATTCATGTGTTCAGAATTGGAAAATTCTAAATTCTTTAAATTCTAAATTTTTATATTTGATTCATGTTAACATGCAGGACAGTGTTTTTAAGTTCCACAAAACTGTGACTCAATGCTTTGCTTTATTGTACAATAACTGACAATTGTTTATGCATAAGGCACTTAAATAAATGTTAAACTGAGTAATGGTGTTTTTTAATTGCACATACTACATAAGTTGTTCATAATATATTTAGTAAAATCTCTCTCTCTCTCTGTGTGTGTGTGTGTGTGTGAGTGTGTGAGTTATAAATGCGCTGAACTTATTTTTTGCCTCTAACTCAATTACATGCGACAGTAATGATAAATTTTTTATAGCCATTGGCTAATTAAAGACATTTTTTTGGTTGCCTCTTGTGAAATGTGGTTGCATATGCAAGTGATTTGTATTGATGAGGGGATATAAATGTTAGATTCATGCTTTTGGCAGATGCATTGCATTCAAGAAACATTCTAATCCGTTCCTGCTTTCCCTGGGATTTCCCTTGGCGTTGCAAGCGCCATTGTTTGAGACACAGGAAAGCCAGATGTATCACCCATCAGATTATAGATCACACTAACTGTATTACAGCAACTGTGTCAGTGTGTTTTGTTATTTGTGTGACACACAGGTGGAGGTGAAGCCGTACGTGCTGGACGACCAGCTGTGCGACGAGTGCCAGGGAGCGCGCTGTGGCGGGAAGTTCGCTCCGTTCTTCTGCGCCAACGTCACCTGCCTGCAGTATTACTGCGAGTTCTGCTGGGCGAACATCCACTCCCGCGCCGGACGCGAGTTCCACAAGCCGCTGGTCAAAGAGGGAGCCGACCGGCCCCGCCAGATCCACTTCCGCTGGAACTAAAGACGGGAGATCCGGGAGCATGCAAGACCAAGCGGAAACATCACGTCTGCTGCGGGAAGAAAAACACGATGCTTAGTTTGACCCCTGAACCCAAGCTGTCAGTATAGAGTCCCTAACCGTATACAGTATATAGAGAATATATATATGAATATAAATATATAAATATATCTTTATCTTTTGTAGCAGCCAGAAACACTACAAGCCTCAGTTTATTTCACCAAACCACTTCTTTCTCCTCCCTCCCTGCACATCTCAGGCTCGGAACAGAGTTTTTGTGGTACCTTCGTGTTTTTTAAAAAGGAGATTAAGAAAAAAAAGAGATTGATTCTTTTGTAGTTTTTCAAATTATTTTTATATGTGAGATTTAAAACGTAGAAACGAGAATGTTTTCGCTTGGGTGGGGGGGCAGCCTGTTCGTCCCGTTCATTCTTTCTGTCCGTTGTGTGTCCGTCTGCTGCTAAATCCCCCCCCCCCCCCCCCCCCCCCCCCAGTGGGCAAAGTGCGCAATTGTCTGTGGAAAACGCTTGATGGCGTGATCTCTGATGCCTGCCCTGGACCTCCAACCAAAGGTAGCAAAACGTGCGGCCTGAAAACGAGACGTTTGCCGCCAAATACGGGAAAAAAACAGTAATTTCCGCCCCTCCCCCCACCCCTCTCCCCTTGTTTTCGCTCCAATGTGCTCTTAGCAGGAATAGGAATGATTCAATAATGAATTACTGAGACTTTCCATTTTCCACTGGCAAAAAAATAAGAAAAAGACAATACCTCAGAATATTAATCTGGCTTGTTATTGCTCTACTCTTGCAATTTAATCACAAGCTATAGAAGAAGCTTTGCTGCTATATAGGATGTAACGAATAGATAGCGTCGGCGTCGTACGAAACGCCGCTGTGACGTCACTGGCGATGTCATACACAGAAATGCAGTCCGTTCCCTCTCGCACGACATGGCCGATCGTCGCCGTGAAACACAGAATGTGAAATCTTTCGTGCATGTTTGTGGCTGTACATCATTTGCATGCAGTGTAAAGGTTACCAGCACATATAAGAAAGAAAAAAAACAAGCAAAACATGACGCATATTAATGATAAACAGAGGAATTTATGTAGCATGAGGCAAAAAAAGGTCAGACTCTTAGATAATCAATACTAATAACGAAAGGAAAAAAAACAGTGTAAAATTATTCGTAAAATCCTTTGCATGCGTTGTTGTGATGATTCCTTTACGAACTTATTACGAGAGAAGTGACGTTAGTTATTAGAGTAGTGAGTTCTGCCATTTTGTAACTGGATAATTAGTCAAGAGACGGTGTGCTGTCCTGTGGTTTTCGTGTCTCGTCTTCGTGCCGTGTGAGTCTAGTTATGAATTGAGGTTTCAGTTCGATTTAAACTCTACGATCTAGAGGATCGACATTTAACCTTTGCCCTTCCAGATCACCCCTGAATGCCACCCCTCATATAACAGTAGTGGAGCGCAGGACAAGAGCTTTCCCTGCTGGCTCTGATGTTTCTTTGTTGGGAGGAATCGGCGAAGGAATCGCACCTGTGGTCGCTGTCTGTGCTCCACGTTTCCTAGTTAAAAAAAGCTTGTTTCCGCCCTTGAATAAAAAAATCATACAGGTAATTGCGACTTTTTGAAATTGCATGATATAAAGTCGCAATTCTGACTTTTTTTTCTCTATAAACTTGCAATTCTGACTTTTTTCTTGCAATTGCGACTTTATATCTTGCCGTTCTAACTTTATCTTCTATAAACGCGCAATTCTGACTTTTCTTCGCAATTCAAACTTTTCTTTCAATAAACTCGCAAGTAAGACTTCTTTTCTCAGAGTTGCATGATATAAAGTCGCAATTCTGATTTTTTTTTCTCTACTTGCAATTCACTTTTCTTCGCAATTGCGACTTTATGTCTTGCAGTTTTTTACTTTTTTCTCTATAAACTCGCAATTTTGACTTTTCTTAGCAATTGTGAATTTATGTCGCAATTCAAACTTCTTTCTATAAACTTGCAATTAAAATTCTTTTGCATGAGTTGCATGATATAAAGTCGCAATTTTTTCTCTACGAACTTGCAATTCTGACATTTCTTCGCAAGTGCAGTTTTATATCTCGCAATTCTATCTTTTCTTTCTATAAACTCACTTCTAAAAACTTTTCTTCTTTTCTTGATATAAAGTCAGAATTGCATTATGTCACAACGCTGAGAGAAAAAAAGTCTGAATCGTGGGATAAGAAGTCGCAATTACGTGGTGTATTTTTGATGGTGTGGCGGTAAGAACAGACACGGAGAAAGAGAGGAGAGAGACTGTCAGCGGTTATATTTGTGTAGCGATCAGGTGGTTCTCTGCGTCTTATGGACAATCTCTGCAGAAGCAGTGGACCGGCCGTCTGGTACTGTACTGTTCTTTCTGTCTGTCTGTCTGTCGTTCTTTTTTGCACTCTATATTTATCTTTGTGTTGGCGGGTCTGGTGAAGATTTCCCTCGTCGTTCTGTCGTGTATTTAACCTTTCAAGTGTCAACAGTGCGTTTTATTTATTTGCATATATATATGTGTGTGTGTGTGTGTTTGTTGACGTGTCCCAGACTCTGGAGGACACGGGATGCACTACATTTTCCGATTTCTCTCCTCTGCTTTCTCCTCTGAGAGAACCAATCCCTCTTTCCCTGACGTTTGGAGTCGAACGTAAAACAGTCTCTTTTATTTTGTATCACGTCACCTTTTTTGTTTCGTTTTTTTTGTCGTGTACTGTTTTATTCTAGAAGAATTGCGACCTATTTTAAGTCTATTGGATAATTTAAATATCTTTATTTTTGCATAGTAACTTATTTGATGTATTGTGTAAAACGCTGGACCCGGATTACGGTTATCATCTGCTCTGAATTATTAGTAGGGAAGGTGTTTCTGGGTCCTTTCTCTGTATTCAACACTGTTGCTTCGTACGTGTATGTGTGGGTTTTGTTGTCGTCGTTTTGAAGAATCATATTTATTTGACTATTTTTGTAGACCGATAACTAGTTGATTTAAATTGTATTTTTCTATTTCCGTAGACCTCTGACTCTCACTTGATTTGCCCACGTATTTATAGTTACGTTCACGCGCTAAAGGCCGTTTCTTGAATCATCATCGTCGTCATCATCCGTGCAGTTGTGTGTGTGTGTGTGTGTGTGTATGACTCTATTTATGTATTATCGCTTAGCACACATGGATTTGATTACTATTTAAGTTGGTGGTGTAGTTTATTTGAAGGAAGGAAGCATTGAGGGTTCTACTATGTTCATGGAAAACACTTGAGACTCTCCCTGGTTAGATGGAGGGGTATCGGCCCTCCCCTCACTGATACTCAGAAACTTGAATATAACACATTTTGAAAGGCTTACTAACCTCGAATCTGTGTTGTGACGTGCAATACTGTTTCTAATGTTTGTATAAAAAAGTGAGAATTGCAGTGTATACCTTTTTAATGCAGATTTATTTTTTTCATTGCATATTTTGCAAATTTCTGATTCACAGTGTCATTTTTTACTGTCAGAAAAGATGAAACCCCTTTTTTTCATTGCAACTATTTTTAAATCCAGATATCTTTGTACTGATGTAAATGATTGTAGTTATTTTGGATAGTGTTTTGCTAACAAAAGGAGAAACTTTTTCATGCATATTTCTATTTCTTTTTTTGTTTGTTGTTTGTTTTTTTCCTGTTTTGTTTTTTTATTTTACTCTAATAGTAGCAAAATATTTGGGATAATTTTTCATATTATATGTCATTAATATTATTTTGTATTTTTATGTGGAAAGATATGAATATATAATTTTATGATGCTAACTGCTAAAATATTATTTCAATTTGAATTATTTTTAAAGCTAAAATCTTTGTAATAATGTTAATGTTCTAGTTTCTAAATCAAGTTTGTGTATAGATTCACACAAGTGGTTTATGAAGTGTTCAGACTGTAATTATACTGAATGGCTCTTTGATATGCAAACTGAATATCATGTTGTTCCTTATTTTGATTTGTTTTGTATTTAAATGGGGTGTTGATTACAATCTTTTTCTTTCGTTTCCTGAATAAAGACCCATTCTGTTCAGACACAAGCCACGTCTCTCTGCTGTTTCCTACGGCTGAATTATTTGCTGTTAGTTTGGTCTAGTTAGGTTACGTTTTTGAGACATTTAGGAAGAAATACGGTGATTATAGAGACAAAGCACTTTTCTATAAAATAGTTTTATAGAGATTTCCATATGGTTCAGGTGCCTCCTGGTGGACAAAACTCTTTTGTTTGTTTTTTAACACTAATAGATAAAAAAATAATAAAAATGATCCGCCTGATAAGTTGAAAATGATTTCCAGTAGATAGATAGATAGATATGTATATGATATATACATGTGTGTGTGTGTGATGTCACTGTTTGTGGCTCCGCCCATGACTCATATAAGGTTGCTCAGTCCTGCATGAGAACAGACACTGAAACTGCAGCTGAAGTGTTTCCTCACAGATAAAGCAGCTCCGACCGCACAAACACACACCAGGTAAATGCTCTTGAAATCACAGAATTTGTAAAAATAAGATGACAGATTCCCCTAGGGCAAAGATAATAGTTATACATTAAGCCTCTCCTGCCTTAAAAACAGCAACATTTGACGGAACGTTTCGCCAATTCATTTGTCGAAACATGTCATGAGAAAGGCAGTTACATTCAGTTTGCAAATGGAGTGGGAGAAGAAAAACAGAGAGAGAAAATGTCTCTCTCTCTCTCTTTCTTCTTTGTCTCGTGATTTGGAAAATAATTTGAAACAGGTCATTCTAGTCCTCTTGCACAAGACATAATTAGGTAGTTATAATTTATTATTATGATTGACTAAATAGATGTCATGGACTGATAAGGGAGGACTCAAGTGCAGGGAAAGTGAGTTTGTTAATATAACAAACTAACAATAAAACACAAACAAAAACAGCCCTCATGGGGGAAAACATTAACTAAACATCATAACTAGACACTTGACAAAAAAACAACCAAACCGGGTGGAGTTGTGCGATAAGGAACTGGGAACAACCAAACAGGAACAGACATGAAATGACATCAACACCACACAGGACAGCAAACACACCAGGATTAAATAGGGAACACATGAGGAAGGTAACGAGCAGAAACAGCTGGGATCAATAAAGGGAAACGAGGGGAACAAGATGGACGGGGTTACACAATCACAAGACACGACAAAGGGGCAGTGTCAGAGCTCTGTCAACCAACACACTACAAACACAAACTGAAGTGACAGTAGATGGCAGTTGTTTTGTTTTTAACTCATGTACATGTTCAGATTCAAACCCCACTGCTGTCATGTTACACACAGTGGCTCAGGCCAGCGAATATGAAGTGTGCCGCTGATGTTCATCTGTAAGCACGCGGGTGTCGCGTGTCACTGTGGGAGAGAGTGAGGTGTGCTGGGAACACTGCCATGAGTGAGTTTAGTGACGTCAAAGAGAACGCCACATCCAGCCATGAGGACAAAGACAGCGGCAGCTTCTCTCCGGAAGAACCGCAAATATTCCACCAATCCGAAACGTATGTGTCGGTTTTGTATCTGCATTTTCAAAATCTTATCCTTTCCATTTTGTATCTTAATCAGATCCTGTTATTGACTTGTTTTTCCAGTGTTGAGGTTCATCAGCAGGAGAGAGTCGGCTCTCCGATGCTTAGCTGTGTTTCCATGAAGAGTGATGCGTCAATGCATTCTCCACTCAAATTCCAGCAGGAAGATCCCCGGTAAAGCACAGTCACTCAGTGCGGCTGGAGTGGCCCCATGCCGTGCTGGTTTGACTGACGACTTTCACATCATAAGTTAACATTCAAAAATATTTATTTTCTGATTTAGTTTGCTAAACGCCTATACTTTGAGCAGAAAATACAGATGGGCATTCAAAAGCACCATTGTCGATGCTCAGATTTTGAAGATCCAGTTTAGATGAAATGTAATGTTTTCTAATATTAATGTTAATACTAATTTTAAATCTACATTTATTATTTTTCTCATTTTTGTCACTGAGTAATACATGCATAATAAATGTAGATATTGCTGTTACAGTGTACAGGACAATGAGGATCCAGTTACAGCAAAGGTTACTCAAAACCACAAACAAAGACAATCCAAATCAGGAAAAGGAACAAAGAATGCAGCAGCTTGACAAAAACATATAACGACAACTACTGATAACAAGTTAGTGACATTAGGGCATGGGAACACAGGGCTAAAAAGGAACAGGTGTGAACAATGAGTCACTATGGAAACATATACCTTATGGAAGTGAGCTCTTGAAGTGGGGATTTTGGAGGGAGCAGGCACTTGTGTGTCATAGGTTACGTTCAGAATATAAGTCTAAATCCGATTATTGTGCGTATTTGATGGAAATCCAATCAGATTTAGTGAGTTTGAATGGCAAACAAAAACTAAAAACAATCACATTCTTATGTGGTTTGAAATCCTATTCAAATCACATTTCTGGCAATCTGTGTCAGTCTGACAGCTCTGATCAGATTTTGTATGTTTTTGTGACTTTATCACGCCACGTAAACTGAAAACATCAGAAGCTGTTATATGAAACATGCTGTAATAATGCAACGGAGACAACAGAACAGAATAAAGCAGTTCTGCCTCTGCCTCAATAGACGCAGTCGTCCAGCACGGCAGAAACACATTGTTGTGCTGTAAATAAGACAACATCTGGATTGCAATCTCCTTCCTGTGGCAGCTGACGTTGTTGTTTTTAGATCTATCCAATGCAAAGGCATTGCCATTGAAACCAATGCAGATATTTCAGGAAATGAGAGACAAATCGGATTTGATTGGTTACGATACACAGTTTAGTCAATGATTTTACACCATATTACAGTTGGATACACAAATCAATCAAATTTGGACTGACAGTGTGAACATAGCCAAAATGAGTCGTTTCAAAAGCACTTGGCGAAGTGAACAATGAGAGACTACAAAATTTCCTCATTAGGTTCACGCTGAATGTTACCGCTACAACAGGAATATCGTATTATTGCTGTTATGATACAAATAAATGTACATTTATAATAAGGTTTTTAAAGGATGCTTTATGTGTGTGTGTTCCCGATCTGCTCTTAATTTTATAAGTTAAGCATTAAACTCATAAAGCATTAAACATATTCTTTAGCAATGAAACGTTTTAAAACCTAATATGAAAAGCATGATGAAAATGTGGGTAATTATTCTGTTTATACGTTAACTCCAACTCTCCTGCCATATCTAGATTTAAAATTACGAGTCACATGACCATAAATGATTAAATGTCTTCCTTGAAGTGACCATCACACGTTCCCTTTGGTAACAGGCTTGTGGAAGGGCTTTTGGTGAAGAGATTCGGTCACTCTCTTTCGTTTGGAACGATCCTACAAATGGCGTCCCCTTCCCAAAGTGTCCTTCAAGGGTGCAAAAATTGTGTTTGGGACTCATCCTAAATGTGGGACTCACCCTATGGGAACAAAAAAGGCAGCTGGAACAACAAAGGGAATAGAAAAGACACTTCAAAATAAAAATTACAAAACAAGGGAACATGTAACAATTACTAAACAAAACAGAATTTGCAAGATTCGACTTTAGATCCTTCAAGATATTCATGTCCAATTTAACGCATGACTTTGTGTTTGTGCTATGTTCTGTCGATCGAGTTGCAAAAATATTTGTTTTCCGTCAGACATCTTATATGATGATGTTCTTCTCTTTGCTTATGAATTTGTCGGTTCATCCATTAATCCCTGTGTGTTCTGTTCTGTTCTGTCAAAGTCTCCCAGCTGACTGGCTTGGTTCTTCTGCCAACACCCATGTGTCCGCTCAGAGTAACTGGTCAATGGATCCGCCAACTAATCTCCACATGGCTGATTCAGTCTCGTATGTCTGGTCTTGTTTGTATTCAATCTGACCCTCATAAATATTCAGTCGTTTATTTATTTGATATTTAATTCATTGTTTTGTTTGCAGAGAGCAGCCTGTAGAATTGCAAAGTCAATCATCCTCAAAGACACAAATGGCTGCTATTTTGAGGGTTTGTCTTTTGTCATGTTTTACATCATTCACATTCAAAAGAACAATATAACATAGTCTGAATAATTTTCTTTTTTTGTCCTTTTCCTTAGCAACTTCAGCGCAATGTGATCACTTTTGTAAAGAAGGAGCTCAAAAAAATCAACAGCGTTTTGGACCCTGATCTCACAGAGTGTGCAGAGAGTCAAGAAGGAGAAGAAGATGCTCTTGAAGCCAAAGAAGCAGCCGTCAAAATCACACTGCACACATTGAAGTGTATGAAGGAGCAAAGCCTCTTTGACAAGCTACTTCAATGTTAGTATGTGTGAATGGGTAGAACAGAGTCATCCGTTAAATACAAAGTAACAAAATTATCTTCCTTATTTGATTTAGATCATCAAATCGGTGCATGTCAGCAAAAGCTTAAATCCAGTTTGAAGAACAGGAGCCAGTGTGTATTTGAAGGTATTGCTAAGCAAGGAAATCCAGCCCTACTCGAGAAGATCTACACAGAGCTCTACATCACAGAGGGAGGGAGTGGAGAAGTCAACAATGAGCATGAGGTGAGACAGATTGAGACTACATCCTGGAGACCAGAGACACAGGAATCACAGATCAAATGTAATGACATCTTTAGAGTCTCACCTGGGAAAGACAAACCGATCAGAACTGTGCTGACTAAAGGAGTGGCTGGAATCGGAAAAACAGTTTCTGTGCAGAAGTTTGTTCTGGACTGGGCGGAAGGAAAAGCCAATCAAGATGTTCATTTCGTTTTTCCATTACTTTTTCGGGAGCTTAATTTGATTGCCGCAGGGGAGTACACTTTGGAGCAACTTCTTTGTTTGTTCTTCAGAGAAATTGAGGGATTCAAACTTTCAAACTTTGAGAAATACAAAATCATATTCATCTTTGATGGTTTGGATGAGTGCCGACTACCTCTGGATTTTAGGAAGAATATAAGGTGCTCTGATGTAACAGAATCCGCCTCAGTGGATGTGCTGCTGACCAACCTCATCAAGGGGAATCTGCTTCCCTCTGCTCTCCTCTGGATAACCTCTCGACCCGCAGCAACCAGTCAGATCCCTCCTGACTGTGTCGACCAGGTCACAGAAGTACGAGGGTTCAATGACCCTCAGAAGATCGAGTATTTCAAGAAGAAGATACCTGATCAGAGTCTGGCTGACAGAATCATCACACACATCAAATCGTCAAGAAGTCTGTACATCATGTGTCACATCCCAGTGTTCTGCTGGATTTCAGCCACTGTTCTACAGAGAATGTTGGGTGACAAAGAGAGCTGCCAAATCCCAAACTCTCTAACTGAAATGTACACACACTTCCTGATTTTCCAGACATTACAGATGAAAGACAAGTACAGGGAACTACATCACTCAGATCCACACTTGACTAGAGACAACATTCTGTCACTTGGAAAACTGGCCTTCAAGCAACTGAGGAAAGGTTTTGTGATCTTCTACGAAGAAGACCTGACAGAGTGTGGGATTGATGTCAAGGATGCATCCCTATACTCAGGATTGTGCACCCAGATCTTTAGAGAGGAGTTTGGTTTATACCAAAAGAAAGTTTATTGTTTTGTGCATCTAAGTTTCCAAGAGTTTCTTGCAGCTTTGTTTGTCCACCTTCACTGGTTTACAACTCAAAATGCCAACAGCGATGAATTCAATGCACCATTCCAAGACACAGACTTCGGAAAGCTCTGCATGGATTCATCTCTGTTTGACCTACACAAGAGTGCAGTAAATCAGGCTTTAGAGTCAAGGAATGGGCACTTTGACCTCTTCCTCCGCTTCCTCCTCGGCCTTTCACAGGAGCGCAATGAGACCTTGTTTCGACACCTTTCGGTACAAATTGGGCACATCCCACACAGCAGTGAGGACACAGTCAAGCTCATAAAGGATAAGCTTGGGACAGGTCTTAGCTCAGAGAGGTCCATCAATCTGTTCCACTGCCTCAATGAACTGAATGACCATTCTCTGGTCAAGGAGATCCAAACCTACCTTCACTCCGGAAGACTTTCAACAGAGGTACTTTCAAACGCACAGTGGTCGGCTCTGGTGTTTGTGCTGCTCACCAGTGACGAGGGACTGGAGATTTTTGACTTGAGAAAATTCTTCAAATCAGATGATTGTCTTTTCAAACTTCATCCCGTTATCAAAGTCAGCCAGACTGCCATGTAAGTACCATCAACTTGCGCACTTACTCAATTCAGTATTGACCATGTATTAAGTGATTTATTTCCTGATTCTTAGATTGTCCTCGTGTAATCTGACGAAGAAAAGCTGTCCAGCTTTGGCTTCTGTTCTTGAGTCCAATCCCAATGTCCTGAGAGACCTGGACCTGAGTTTCAATGACCTTGAAGACAAAGGGGTGAAAAGTCTCTGCTCTGGGCTGAGGAGTCCACATTGCAAACTAGAGATACTAAAGTACATTCATGCCTCTATCATATTAACAGGAATAAAGTCAATACAATTGTTTATGGTTATCCCTCTCAACTGTGTATTGTTCCCTAGAATGCAGTTTTGTGGACTCAGAAGAGACAGCTGTTCAGCCCTTGTTGCTGCTCTTAAGTCAAACCCGTCACATCTTAAGGAGCTGGACCTGAGCTACAATTGCATTGGAAATGAGGCCGCAACCTGGATTGTGGGTTTATTGCCTGACTGTGGGCTGGAGACTCTTAGGTCTGTTTCATTTATTTATTTCAGCTTAGTTCAGGGGTCTAAATCATTTGGCCAAATTCACTTTTTCTGTAATCCTTTTGTGAAGTCAACTTTGAATGGGGTGTAAAATGTAACAAAATGACTTTTTTCCAACCAAACCAACTAGACCAATTAGTTGAGCACTAAATGATGATGAAGTGAAATACTTGACTATTTTGTTTGCATATTTCATGAGAGAGATATTTAATGTCACTTGCAGACTTTCAAGCTGTGGGATCACAAAGGAGGCATGTGCTTTCCTCACATCAGCGCTGAGTTCAAAACCATGCCAACTTAAGAAACTGGACCTGAGTGATAACAAACTTTGGGACTTAGGAGTTGGACTGTTTTCTGGTTTACTTGCAAACCCGAACTGTAACATTGAAGAGTTGAGGTAGGTGTGATATGATCTCATCTCTGTGAACTGTCTGTTTTATTTGTGTACTCTTTAGGGGCCAGAATGTTACCATTTGCCCTGGGTGTGGTGTTATGTGTGCACTTCCTAGCTGTTGGGTCTTTCTCACTTTCTGGTTGTCTAGCCTTCATTGTCACTGTCAGTGGGTGTGTTGGTTATCACGTGGGTGTTGCCTCTCGTTCCCTCCCTGCACCTGTCTCGTCTCTAGTTCATTAGTGTGCCCCAGGTGATCGTCAACTCCTAGTGTATTTCACCCCTTGGCTTTTCCCCTGTCTTTTGTCCGTGGTTAACGTTATGTGGATGCGTTCCTGTCGTTGCTTCAAGTGGATATTCCCCTTCCGAGTCTTCTCCAGGTTTGCACACGATGTGCCGTTTATGTTTAAGTCTTTAGTTTGTAGTCTGTTAGAGTCTGTTAGCATGGAGTGCGAGTCACAGCTCTTGACTCTTGCCCAGATGAGGGACAGGAACTTCGGCCAGTTCGCCTACAAGTTTTGTTTCATCCCAAGTCGGGCGTTCTTGCCAGATGACACCATCCGGGCCCTGTTTGGGATCGGCGCCATGCGGAATTTTCCGGAGCGCTTGCCAGACACTACCGGCTTAAGTTGGCCTGAAGCCGTTCTCCAGTGTGTGAACAGCTACAACCGGAGAGCGGCTGAACTGAGCAGCTCAACACTTCCAGGTTCCGTGGCCGAGTCACCACCACGCCGCCACCGCCGTAAACTGGGTAAGCGGAGATTTCCCCTGTCCGAGAATGAACTGCGTCCCCTTTCCAAGAATGAACTGATTCCCCTGCCCGGGAGCGAACTGATTGCGAGCTGATTCCCCCGCCCGGGAGCGAACTGATTCACTTGGCCGCCCGCAGTGCACAGAGTCCCCAGGCCGCCCGCAGTGCACAGAGTCCCCAGGCCGCCCGCAGTGCACAGAGTCCCCAGGCCGCCCGCAGTGCACAGAGTCCCCAGGCCGCCCGCAGTGCACAGAGTCCCCAGGCCGCCCGCAGTGAGCTGTTTCCCCCGGTCAAAGTTGGACCGTTCTTTACGACCCTTGGGGACCTCCCAGATCCCCCAGAACCCTGGGACCTCCCAGACCCTCTCGATTCCTGGGACCTCCCAGAGCCCCCAGATCTCTGGGACCTCTCAGACCTTCCGGAGCCTCCACCGGCCCAGTCGGCCCTTCAAGAATCTGCTAGATCTCCCAGACCTGCCACCAAATCTCTCAGATCCTCTGCCAGACCTCCCAGTCCTCCCAGACCCGCTGCTAGACCTCCCAGAGCTGCCATCGGGCCTGACAGACCTCCCAGTCCCACTGCCGGTCTTGCTAGGTCTCCCAGATCTACCACCGGTCCTGCCGGGCCTCCCAGACCAACAGCCTGCTCTGCCAGACCCTCCCAATCAGCCGGCTCTGCCGGACCCTCCTGACCCACCGCCGGCTCTGCCGGACCCTCCAGATCTGCCAGCCTTGCTGGAACCCCCATGACCTTTATTTTATGATATGTGATATACCAGTTAGTTGTTTTGGGTTTTCTTAGTCTTCTTGATGCCATATTATTCTATGGGGTTTTGCTTTTTGTTTTTCGTAGTATGCACTCCGGGTTCTCTGTCCTCCTCCAGGTCCCCCGCCCTCCCTTCCCCTGTTGTGCACTTCCCGGCGCGAGGTCGTGCCTACCGGGAGGGGGGGGGGGGGGTTGGGTACTGTTACCATTTGCCCTGGGTGTGGTGTTATGTGTGCACGTCCTAGCTGTCGGGTCTTTCTCACTTTCTGGTTGTCTAGCCTTCATTGTCACTGTCATTCCCTCCCTGCACCTGTCTCGTCTTTAGTTCATTAGTGTGCCCCAGGTGATTGTCATCTCCTAGTGTATTTCACCCCTTGGGTTTTCCACTGTCTTTGTCCGTGGTTAACGTTATGTGGATGCGTTCCTGTCGTTGTTTCATGTGGATATTCCCCTTCCGAGTCTTCTCCAGGTTTGCACACGATGTGCCGTTTAAGTCTTTAGTTTGTAGTCTGTTAGAGTTTTGCACAACTAGTGCCGCTTTTGTTTACATTTAAAGTGCCTTTTGTTTTCATTGTTAATAAAGTGAATCCTGAGTATAGTTCTTGTCCTCGTCTTCGTCTGTCTCATCACCGTTCAGTTACCCCCGAGCGTTACACAGAAAAAGAAGGCATGTATTGTTGTATTGATTCATTTGTTTAAAGAGCGTAGTAATACATTTGGAACACTATGGCAACAGCTTTCTTACATGTACCTGATGGTGTTTTGCTTCAGGCGGAATTGAAAGGACAATTATATATTTTTTTTTAATCTCCATTTTGTCACCTTGGTCCTGTCTTTCTGTGTCTTTGTCACTTCCCTGTCTGTAAGATCTTGGTTTCACTTCCTGTTGTAACTTCCCTGTCAGTAAGTTCATGGGTTCACCTCCCGTTGTCACTTCCTGTGTATCATGTCAACACTTCCTGTTCACTTCTGGGCCCTTTTAGATCCTTCCACACCTGTCTTGTATCACTTATCTCCTCAGTGTCTCCAGGTGTGTCTCATGTCTTTGCCAATATATATATATCCACTTGTGTGTCCTGGTCTTTGTCAGTTGTTGATCCTGTTATGTGGTTCCATGTTGTTGTGGTCTTGTGTGTGGATGCAATCTCCTTATTTCTCCTAGTGCTCCTGTGTATCTTTTGCACTGTAAAGTGCCGTTTTCTGTTTATATTTAAAGTGTTTTGTTTTCAAGTTTGAATAAAGAGAGTTTTAGTTTTGGAACCTGTTGCTCCTCGTTAATCTCCGCATCACACACATTCCTTAAATGTGACACGTTTAGCCTAAAACATTGCATTTTTGTAGTGCTCCCATTATACATGTTGACTACAAACATGGATGTTTTTCATTTGTCTTTGTGGCACACTTTCCATATTGAACTGTTCCTTCACTGGAAATTAAAGTAACTCACTCATCAAATGTTTACTCTTTGAATTATTGCATCCAAGAACAGTACAAGTCGACATCATTATAACTAAAAGTTTGCAAAGAAGTATTTCCTACTAAAGCAAGGTGGTGTTTCAGAACCTATAATAATGAAAAGGTTTTGCAATTTGATACTGGATCCAGTAATTACAGTTGTTTAAAATTGTGCCCAAATCGTTTTTACGTATTTTTTTTTTTTACAAATGTTTTCAAAAACACAAATTCGTCATAGAATACTAATCATGTCCAAAACTGCATCACATAGTCACTGATACAGTGGCCAAAGGTTTTTTGAAATGCCAAAATGCTAATTTGCAAGTGCATCTTTTGAAGACTTTGGCTTGGAACCTGGTTGAAATCATACTTTTCTCAGTCCTAATGCATTCATTAGATTCTTGGGGACACATAACACTCAATATTCATCAACTTTATTGATTGTTCTGCTGTTCAGCCAAAACAAAATTTGTTGCATAATTTTCCTGTTATCTCTGTAAAGCTGCTTTGAAACAAATCTCTATTGTAAAAAGCGCTAAACAAATAATATAGAGTATAGAGTTTATATTCTCTATAGAGAATATAGAGTCAAGACTTGACTTGATTTCCAAATGTATCACAACTGGTCAATAGCTACTCACATATTCTTGAAACACCATTCATGTGTGATACATCAATGAAACTGATGACAACGACGGCCATGCCATATCTGTCACATCTTCTGCCATGCTTAGCTACGTAATTGCTGCATTTTGGGCCAGACTTTCATCAAATGAAATAAAGCTATTTTTTCAGATTAGAGAGATGCAATTTTACATTTCGAAGTTGTGGACTCGGTCTGGAGCGCTCTCGTCTCACAGCTCTAGATCTTTCTGACAATGACGTGCAGGATTCTGGGATGAAGCAACTCATGAACTCACTGAAGAATCCAGCCTGTAAACTTCAGAAATTAAGGTGAAGCTTCTTTTTCCGCAGCACTTGATCAGCCCTCGTATCGTATGTGACGGAAATGTTTTTCCATTGTTGTTAAAAAAATAATAATAATTCTCCTGCATAGGCTTTGATTATCATAGAATTATACTCTATAACTCGATGGCTTGAAAGCGTTTTGTCATCTTATTCTCCAGGCTGTCGAGTTGCAGACTGACAGATAAGGGTTTCTCATCTCTGGCTTCAGCTCTGACATCAAATCCCTTCCACCTGAAGGAGCTGGATTTGAGCACAAATTTCCCTGGATGCTCTGGAATAATGCAGCTTTTTACAGTCCTCGGAGAAAAGAGCTGCGCTCTCGAAAAGATATGGTCAGTATTTGTCAAAAGCAGAGATTTTAAAACAAAACATGGTATCTCCTATCAGCTATATGCGGACGGCGCTCACATTTCTTTGCCTTTGAGAATAGTAAGGACTTGAGTGCAATACTTCTCCGTAAAAAAACATGGATGAATGATAGGAAACTTTATTATTACATACTGCAGAGTCAAGTAAAGTTCAATAGACAGATAAAAACTGTAGTTTTGGAGCTGCTTTTTTTTTATCTAAGGGCAATAGCCAAATGTAAATAGATTTTGCGATTTAAAAAGGTTTTATATTCTTTCCCTTTTAGATTATTGTAATGCCTTTTGTTTTGGGGCCTGTGATGCTCAAGTTGAATGCCTGCAGCTAGTACAAAACGGTGCTCACGACTGCTTAGAAGACTGCCCATGTTACTCCAATGTTATCCGCACTGCACTGGCTCCCAGTTCAGTATGGGATTCATTGCAATATTTTGATATATTTTTTAAACTAATCCAAGGAATGGCTCCAGAATATTAAGTTGAACTTATTTAGACTTAAAATTCAAGCTTAATGCTAAAATACTCAAATAAACTCCTTTTACCAATTCAGAGCGTCTCAAATCGAAAGGAGGATCGCACTTTTTCTGTCGCAGATCTAAGATCATGGAACAATCTTCCCATTGAAATTCATGGAAGCTTGTTTCCACCACAGAATACAAATCCTGCAATTGTGAGTTATAAAGTCACAATTTCATGTCATGAAGCTTGAATTGTGAGATATAAATTTGCAATTCTGAGAAAAAAGTCGCAATTATCTTAGTTTTTGTTGTTTTACTCCATGGTGGAAAAAAAACTTCCATAGAAATTAGATCTCCGTAAACTTTAAATATTTGTAAACTATTTAAATTCATACCTGTGATTGCTTGTATTTTGACACATTATTATAATCTTTGCTTTTATGTTTATTGTGTTTTATTTTATTTCTTTATTATTGATTAATTATATTATTTACATTGTACAGCAATATACTCTCCTAAAGGATTATTAGGAACACATGTTCAATTTCTCATTAATGCAATTATCTAATCAACCAATCACATGGCAGTTGCTTCAATGCATTTAGGGGTTGTTCCTGGTCAAGACAATCTCCTGAACTCCAAACTGAATGTCAGAATGGGAAAGAAAGGTGATTTCAGCAGTTTTGAGCGTGGCATGGTTGTTGCTGCCAGACGGGCCGGTCTGAGTGTTTCACAATCTGCTCAGTTACTGGGATTTTCACGCACAACCATTTCTAGGGTTTACAAAGAATGCTGTGAAAAGGGAAAAGCATCCAGTATGTGGCAGTCCTGTGGGAGAAAATTCCTTGTTGATGCTAGAGGTCAGAGGTCATGGGTCGACTGATTCAAGCTGATAGAAGAGCAACTTTGACTGAAATTACCACTATTTTATCTAAAGCGACTTGCATTGCATTAAACAAACATTGACATTCTAATCAGTTCTTGCTTTCCCCGGGTATCGAACCCATGACCTTGGCGTTGCAAGCGCCACACACTTTACTGTTTGAGCAACAATACAAATAGAGTAAATTATTAAATTACAGTAATTGAGTACAGTAGAACCCCAACTTACGAAACGCTCTACGTACGAAAAATTCAACATACGATAAAAGATTTCGGGGTTTTTTTCGCCCGAGTAACGACAAAATGATCGAGATGCGAAAAAACATTTCCGAGTTTTGTTTTGAAATTCGCACTGATTTTGGTTCGGGTTGGATGAAGGCTACAGTTTGTCCGGTCAGAACAATGATGTCTCACTCAGGGAATAATCCAAAACTGGTGTTTATTAAAGGTGCATAGATGTGTGGTTACGCATGATCGATAAAACCTCAACGATTGGCACTAATTCCCTGTATTTCACTCAATAAACTATATATACAATCTTCAGCTGATCTCTTTTACCTTAATCATCCGTCAGCTCTCTCAGATGGAAAGTTTTGGGATAGTCCATTTCGCGCTGAATGACAGGGATGGCTGGAATAGTCCATGTAAGAAGGGGAACACTTTTTACAATCCTGCTCTCCTATTGGTCAGCATTGTGCCGAGTTAACATAAACCTTTTTTCTAATCACTCACCATGGATGTGAAGATTGTTGCTGAAGTGAAAAGGAAGAAGAGGATGCTTTACATTGCGTTGAAAAAGGAAGTAATTGAGAAGTATGGAGCTTCATCCCATGCTAAATGTGGTGTTTTCGTAAGGCTTGGAACGGACTAGGCAATTAACATGTAAAAGCCTGATCAACTTACGAAGCCAACCTCGGAACGGATTAATTTCGTAAGTCGGGGTTCTACTGTATTTGGAGAGAGTGTTGGAGAGAAGAGATTTGATGGTTGCATCAAGGATATCAGCTTTTAAAAGATTGATTGTAATTGTTCTGGCTCTTTATCCCTGCAGTCTGGACTCTTGCAAACTCACTCCAGAGATGTGTGGGCTAGTAGCTACAGGTCTACGCCTAAACTCCAGCCTCGAGGAGCTGAACATGAGCAACAACAACCTTGAAGATGAAGGTGTTCGGTTGCTCTGTCTTGGACTACAGGAAGCCAGTTGTGCATTGAAGACTTTAAAGTAAGATCATTGACAAAATACCCTCATTTAATTTTACCGTTACATTAAAACAGAAAACAAAACAATTACTCTTCAAAACAAGCTATTTAAACAGAGAATGCAGGTTCAGTGATATGAACAACTTCATGACTTCATTTGACCTTTATCTTCATGCTTTCATTTCAGGTTATCCAACTGTGCTCTCACTGACAGCTGCTGTCAATACCTGGCATCGGCTCTCAGTTTTCCGTCCGTATCCATTGAACTGGATCTCAGCAGAAACACCATCAGCCAGCAGATGCAGCAATTTCTGAGTTCTGTATCAAACATCAATCTATTATTCTAGTTGTGCAAGTGAGGTCAATCAGGAAGTCCAGGAAGTTCAGTATCTTATGCAGACTGTAGATATTAATGTAATGGTTGGTGGGGGTGTAATAATTACATGAAGACAAAATGTGCCCATGAAATGAAATAGTGCTTCAGTTATTTTTCATTGTGTAGTGAGTGTGACCTCACAGAGGAACTCTAGAGGAGTGTCTCTCGCAGTCAGGCTGAAAACAGATCTTACTGAGATGCACTCGTTCAATGATGAACGGAGCGGGACGGAGAACGACAGAAGCATGAGGATCGCTGAAGAGAAGCCAGAGAGAGTTCAGACAGAGGGATGATTGTGCCGAATGTGCTGCAAACATCTGGCGTGCTCATGGATGTGTAGAAAGAAAGACAAAAAAGTCTGAAGTCAAGAAAATAGGACACAGCTCAAAGAAAGGAGTTCAAAATAGCAAAGGACACAACAATAAATCAAGATGATGAAAGCAATCCTGCAACTTACTGGCAAGTTTCTCTTCTTGTTGTGTACAAGTTATTTTTCATCATAACATTCAAATTAAAGCTGTATTTTGATTGATTACCATTTGTTGTGTTGTTAAGCGATATCAGAGGTGAGTTTATTTGCTGAGATTAGGTGTTGGAAATGTACAGAACAAATGTACAGACCTTTTACTTCTGTGAAAAACTAAAGAAATGCATGTTTAACAACTTTAGGTTTTGGTCAAATGAATTACTGCTATACCTGTAAGGTGCTTTAATGAAGTTTTCCAGCCTCAGTACAATTTACCTTCATTGTATGAAAAGAAAAACAAGCGTTGCTTCAAAACATTTCACTCGTTCAATGGGTCCATGGAGGGAAAAAGACATACGGCATTGGAACAACATAAGAGTGAATAAATGTTGTTGTTGAACTGTTCCTTTAACAGACTAAAGGTTTGCGTTTGGACAGAGTTGAGTCTGTCTGTTGTCATAGTCACAGTGTTTGTCTCTCAGGGGAAGATGTTCGGCACTATCGTTTCACACTTCTGCTGATCACCACAGATGTTTCTTTGTATTTTCCATCACAGACCAGATTTACTAGTGTATACATGTGTGCATTAGGGTCCGATCTGCTGTCACAGCTGTGCTTGACTCATCACACAGTACCAGTGTTGCGTGAAGAACTCCCTGTTCAAACATTTACTCCTTTACAGTTTTACTTGAGTAAACATACTAAAGTACTTTTTTATACACTTAAATATTAAATAAAAAATACTGATGAATTTGTCATACACTGATTCTTCCTAGTTCTCCTGATAATTCAAGTGAACAAACAAGCAAAACTAATAAAATATACCATAAACAACATGTGAAGAGAGACAACCGTAAAGATATGATGACAAATATTAACACAATATAAAACAGGTAGAACGACATATGACAAAATTCATTAGAGGGGTTTTTATAGTGTTTCCTGGGGTGCACTTATAGTGTTAGAATGATTTTTACTTTCAAAAAGTTATAATTTAGAAATAAAATGCATTTTCCTATCCTGATTTTATTCTCTGATGTGAACGCTCTGTCTAATAGAGTTTAAACGCCCTGCTGTGATTGGCTGACATCTTTGCATATGAAATTAGTGTTACATGTGGAACTTCTCAGAAACTTCAGAGCGTTTATTCCATTACAGATCTCAAGATGAACTAATCATGAAAGTGTTGATTATAGCATTATATTTAGATGGTGGCAGGAAAGGTTACAGTGATGAGTATTGTACCAGTAATGGACATGAGTGCAGTGATCTCCATTTCTGCTCTCTCACGAACAAGAGATTTGTTCATTTTACCGGGAGTTTGGCGAGAGTAACTGATAAACACTGACACCTCCAGTGATTTATATTAGCTTTATATGAATAATTCAGTCACTGTTTAAATAATTATTATTTTAATCCTAAGAGAAACAATGTGAAGTTGTCCAATTAGTCACTGGCTTGATTTACATATGAGGAGTCACTGGTCTCAGATCAGGCGTTAGAATGAACACAGTTACTCACATGTTGCTGCATTGCTGTTGAGTCTGAGTCGTTAAAGCCTGTTTGTGAAGCCGGCGCCGAAATTGAGACTGATTTAATAAGGAATCCACAGCGAAATGCACAGAATACAAACAAATAATGCTGAACTGAGACATTGATATTGTTGGGAAAAAACCCCACATTCCTAGCATTAGGATCCTCTGGAAGTTAGTGTGTTTTTAGTGCAGTGATCCTGTATCGCTCTTCTCTCCTCATCATCTCACTAAAGTTGCAGTGATGAAGTAGGTGTTAATCTTCTTTCATCAAACTATTGGCAAATTCCACGAGTGGTTTTCGTTGGACTTGATTAAAAAAAAATCAGATTTTGGGCTAAAAAATAAGTTTTCAGTTCTGAACCTTAAAGGATATTCTTATAGTATGATGACATCTTAAATGACAAAAGTTCATGACCACTTTAATATTTTAAAATAATGCTATGAAAACACACCAGTTTTACATCATTTGAAACAGCAGCAGCACAGAACGGATGTTCTGGTATCGTATCGTATGTTGGTGTGTTTAAGCGTGTTTAAGGTTGTGAGTTGGTTGAGTGCTTGGTTTTCATGGGTTTGATTCTCAGGGAAAGCAAGAACTGATAAGAATGTTTCTTGAATGCAACGTCACTTTGGAAAAAAGCGTCAGCCAAATGTAGAAATGTAAATGCAAAAATGTGCTGTAAATCAGGTGCTGCAAATCATAGTCAAAAATGAGCAAACCAGTATGGATGTAGTCCAGTGCTGCGTCCCAAATCAGAGGCTGCGTCCTTCCGAGGACTTGGACTTCAAAGGCCACGCCTTCGAAAAGCTGTGACAGTCAGACCTAGCGTTGGTAAATGGGACGTTCTAGCCCAGGGGTGTCAAACGTACAAAGTGGACACAGTGTCAAACGTACGGCTAGAATCAACTGTTAATCTTTACACTACCAGTTGTCTTTTGCAAATTTTGCACACCTGAATTCTGAAACCAGTGAAAATCTGCCACCCAAAATTTAAAATACTTTACAAATTTACAAAATGTTTTCAGATATTTAAGATTCACAATAAGGATTTTTGAACTATCAAAAGCTTTTTTTTCCTTGTGTTAAGATTGAACACAAAAACATAACAAATAAAACATAAACATTACATAAACAGTTTTTTTAATGCAAAATAATATAACTACATTTTATTTTAATAAGCTTATATATTTTCACTGGAAAACAAAACAAAAATGATATTAGCAGTATTATCAGAATAATAATACTGTTCAGTGATGTTGTAGCTCTGGAATGAGATGGATCAGACCCAAAGCATCATTCAGAGAGTCTGTACGATTACTCCTGCTTCATGCCATGCATCTGTCAAAACACACAGCCCTGCAATCCTGCAGAGTTCATGTGTGCATATTTGTGTACGTGTGAACGCACGGTTTGGGTTCTCGCATGCCTGTGCACATCAGAGTTTGTTCGGATGCATTGTGTGAGCACTTGGCAGGGATACGGTGAGATGTATAACTATAATCAATTGCTCATGCAGTTGTTTTCCCTTTGAAAACACGTGCTGAGAAGCTGTGAAGTCTGTTTTCATTTCTTTCAAGACTGAGCTTGCAGTTCTTCCTTTTTCCAGTTCTACCTCAGTATTGTTTTCATGTCTATCATTAAACATGTACACAGCCTTTGGCAAGTTTCCCCTTTGGATCTAAAATCTCTTTTAGTGTCTGTTTCTGTTTTATTACACTCTTTTCTTTCCTGATATGATCCAATAAAAAGTAAATAATAATGGTTGATGTGCATCCATGAAACATATGTGCATAACATTTGCATTTTTGGAATTTAATATTCGTTTTTCATTTACAATAAGTGGTCAGCAGACAATCAGAGGTCATTGATCATCCTCTTCCTCTTTATGTGGCACAGTTCTGTCACAGTCATCATGTTTCACTTCCTGTTTCCTTCTGTGTACTTCCCGTGTCATTCCTGCAGCTGTCTTGTCAATCACTCCCCTCGTTAGTCTCGTCAGGTGTTCCCAATCTCCTCATGTATAAAACCCTCTTGTGTTCCCATGTCTTTGTCGATTGTTGATGCTGTGTTTTAGAGCATGGATGTGGTACTGTGGTCCATGTTGCTGTGTTTGTGAAGGTTATGCACAAGTGTGCTATTTTGCTTTGTATATTTAAAGTAAAGTAGGTTTTGTTTATTAAAAGAGATTTCTGTTCAGAATCCCGCTTCTCCGAGTTGTTCTTCCCGCATTGCACCAGTTTGATAACAAGTTCATTTTTCCGTATTAATGATAATTCTGATTCCTTCTACAAATAGGCTGATTTGAGCACCAGTAGTTTAAGTGAATTGGTTAGGAGTGGTTTATTATTTTTGCCCTCACTCTTCTATTATTTTTTAACTTAGGTCTCAGGATGTGGACAATTGTGGGTGTGACCTGTCTCTCTCAGTGCATTATGGGTCAGCTGATGGAGGCCAGGTCCAAAGGAGCCCTGCCTCAATTCATTTGCAGCATTCCAGGATTGCCAGGGGCACCAGGAAAGTCCGGCCCCCCTGGACCTCATGGGGAGGATGGCCATATCGGAATCCCAGGAAGAGATGGGAGGGATGGACGGAAGGGGGAAAAGGGGGAAAAAGGAGATCCAGGTAGAGGAACTACCTAACCCAAGAGTTAATGGCACTGCTCCTTGAGGGCCACTGTCCTGCAGAGTTTAGGTCCAATTACAAACACCTGAACCAGCTAATCAAGCTCTTCCAAATCATTGGAAACCTTGATGCTAAACTCTGTGGGACAATGTCTCTTCAGGAGCAGCATTGGACACCCCTGACCAAACCAGTGACATGGTTTCTCAGGCACAGCTGGTCCGGGATAGTGTTAAAGATCACAAAATGTTTGCAGCTAAAGTTATGTGAAAATGTTTCTAGGTTCTTCCCCTCATTCTGATCTTTGGTGCAATTTTAGTCTCCATCTCAGGCCGACCACAGTCTGATGCATATTGCTCTGAAAAATAATATTATTGGAGTCATCCAGGATATTTCATTGTTTTGCAGGGATGGGGTCTGTTGTTCCCAAAACTGTCCAGTAACTGTTCAGTTGTATCTGAGACAGATGAGCATGATTTTGGCAATGTTTTATTATGTTGGTGTTTGTGAATGAGTGGTGCTAAAAGCTTAATGCTCCATCACAGTTTCAAATAACGCACAACTACACTAAACCTAAAAGTCGTCTTCTTGAAGTCTTGGAGCTCTTTCATCATTATTTCACGGGACCCGTACCCTGCAAGTACAATGCTTGACCAGCTGAGCTACTGAGCAAGATTAATATGTCAGAAAAGCCAAACGTATGGGCCTGGATATATGATACAAATTCCAAAATTGTACTGTTGCTCTGCCTCAGAAATCTGTCCGAAATCAGTTCAGATGGATGAGACGGTGAGGCAGTAAGTCTTCAGATGCAGTCCGGGAAACTCCAGGCAGGTGTGCTGGAGCAGATTCATTTCCTGATGAAAGGCTGATGTCACGTACACGTATTTGCGTAGTTAATCATACAACAGCTATTTCACATTTTAGATGTGTTTTAGTGACGCTCAAGCTAAACACGGCTCAGGCTCTCAGGTTTGTGTAACCGCAGTGACGTCACATGCGCACCCGCTACCTCATTGATCAATGTTGTTTAAGAGGGTTTTGTCTAAAAACAGCATCTTTAAGAGGCCTGTGTTTGTTTCAGGGCTCAGAGGTCGAGTCGGGCCAATGGGAAAACTCGGTGAGCGTGGGGAGAGAGGTTTCCTCGGGAAGCGTGGACCTGAGGGGGATCATGGAGATTTGGGGCCTCCTGGTCCTCCAGGACGTCTTGGACAGAAGGGTGACAAGGGCCAACGTGGCCCTCCGGGAGAACCGGGTGTCTGCAAATGTGGAAGTTTGGTTCCCAAATCCGCTTTCTCTGTAGGGATCACCAGTAGCTACCCCACTGAACAAGCGCCTATCAAGTTCAACAAAGTCCTGTTTAATGAAGGTGGCCATTATAATCCAGAGACGGGGAAATTCATATGCGCTTACCCAGGAATATACTACTTTTCTTATGACATCACTCTGGCCGACAAGCACCTGGCCATCGGGCTGGTCCAGAACGGACAGTACCGGATAAAGACTTTTGATGCCAACACCGGAAACCATGACGTGGCATCTGGCTCAACCATGATGTTTCTCAACCCGGAGGATGAGGTATGGCTGGAGATCTTCTACAAGGACCAGAACGGCCTGTTTGCTGACCCCGGCTGGACTGACAGTCTCTTCTCTGGGTTTTTGCTTTATGCAGATACAAACTATATGGATACATTGGCAGAAGACTACAAATAGCAGCTGCGGTAACATCACGAAATGGTGCCACCTATGAGCAGGTCATCCCTGTCTGTCACCCTGCATTGGGTCGCGCTGTTGTTTCAGCATCTCATGTCATGAGCTTTGCTTTTCCAGACAATGTTTCAAGTAAAACTAAATAGTACACAGCTTGTCTGAAGAAGCGTCACATCTAACGTGCTGAAATTCATCATGTATATTGTTGACAAACTACTGTCTGATGAAAATGAATGTTACCAATCATACAAATCCCTTTTTGACAGTCTTGTACTGATTATTGACCTGTGTATAAAGTCAATCATGCGATTATGATCACTCTCAGTCTTTGAATCCGTCCCATCGACTGGGGATTTAACAGTGCTTCGGCTGAAAATGTTTTTCTTTTCCCACTTTTGTTTGAATTTAACTTTTTCCATATTGTGTACATATACGTATGGCCCACAACATATTCAAACTCACATAGATCTCACTTAAAGATATTTGTGTATATATACATATATATATATATATATATATATATATATATATTTTTTTTTAAGTGTGAATTACGTGTCTCGAGTTCTTTTAACATTAATATTGACTTACTAAAAGAATGGTTTTGTGAAATATCCCTTAAAAAATGAAGCGTTCATGTAAAATATTATGAGTATATAGTGTTTAATTTGCTGACCATATGTCATGCATTGCCAGTTAAAGCTACAGTATTTGTTTTCTTTGTGAATTCATATGTGAAATGTAGAGTTGAACAGAAACTCCCTTGGTTTTATTGTGTCGATGAGTCACTTGTGTCTTGCATTCAGTTTAAAGTGTCATGGGAGAGTTTATCTCGACAGCTCGGCCATCTGGACTCTTCTGAGACCTTGACCTCAACTCAAGCTCTATGGATCTAGCGGTGTTACAGTACTATAATATTAGTTTTGAACATGCTGGACAAATGCTAAATAAATCTGCTTATAAGAAGAAATAATCAAACGTGTTTCAAGGGTGATTTCAAAGATCAAATTTGAATAAATGGAAAGACCGGACCAATATATCCCTGTAATTCTGCACTTGTATACATGTGCTTGTAACGAAAACTATGGCAGCGTATTGATAAACCACGTTTAGTGAAAAAGAAGCTTAGAAAACTGTCAACAAAGAATGCAGTTTATTTGAAGACAATGCTTTTGGTGTTTAGTTGATTGCTTTTATTTTCAGAGGTTCTTTTTCCATTCTCAATATATATATTTTTTCATTTTCGCAAAAGTTTTGTTCGTTTTAACTGGCACAAAAATAGCTCCATATTAATTCTGCACTTGTATGTGCATGAGCGCATGTTAGTGTGTGATTATTCTCCATATGTCACTGAAACAGTGGGGAAATTTGGTCAGACAGATTTTTTTTGTCAGAAGATTGAAAGTATGAAGAAAGTAAGATGTGCCTTCATATAAGTCTTGCTTCTGAGGACATATAAATCCCTCTCTCTGAATCTGATTACAACCATCTGAAGAGGATCCAGCATCATGGGCTGGTTTTGCATTATTTAGAAAAATATGAAACTTGATTCGAAACATAAAAATAAACAGGAAGATGTTTCCAAAAATACTGTGAACAAGGTCTGCATTCTTCCACATAATGAAACAGTTCTCTTGTATGTGATATAATGGACAGTCCAGTAAACAGAGTAAGGTTTGTTGCTGGAACGGGTCTTTTTCAGAAAAATGCTATGAATTTTCAATAATACACCCATTACGTAATCATAACATCACTCAGACTATGATGTTAGATGTTTGATGTTAGTTTGAATAATTAGGAATAATAAAACTGGAAAATAAAAAAAAGTATAATATAGGCTATTAGCCAACAGACACAATGAAGCTATTAAAGCTCGAGTGTTAATTCAGTAAAGGTTAAATCCTTTGGATTTAGTTTAATATGTTAATGTTAATCTTTCAGAAGATCCTCATCGATGGCATAAAATGACTTTAAACGTTTTAAGAAATAATTTTATCAACATGTTTTTTTGTTTTTACATTAATGATAATTTAGTGGTATTGTAAACATACAATCAAATAAACGACATGACAAAACAACAACAACAACAACACATTTGTGTAATTTCGGATTTAGCGTGGCCAGCGGTGTCAGCAGATTCAGGTGATTGACGGGAGTTTGGACCAATGAGAAGCCGCTCCGACATAGAGTGGGTTGGACCGGAAGCGTTCGGTTGCAGTCGGATTGTTTACATCCGTTACCAGGCAGCGGGACGTAAAGCTGTATCGGAATACATCAGATGTGTGTTTATAAACGACTGTGTGTGACTCTGTATAAACTCTCTTTCTCTCAGTGCTCGCCTCTGATCTCATGTGTGTTTACAGGCGACAGTGTGTGACTCTTATAAACTCTCTCTTTCTCTCAGTGCTCGTCTCTGATCTGAGATCGGACACATGTCTTCTTCTTCGCCCAGGTAATGTTGTGTTCGCACTGTCTCCAGCCGGCCGCTGCGGTGCGCTGAGCTCTGTGTGCTGCTCTTCCTCAGGGATGTGCGGGAGAAGATGAGGAGGAAGAGGACAGAACTCCAGGAGACTCTGGGACGAGTCCGAGAAGACAAACAGGTGATGCACAATCTCAGTTACTGTTTGTCGTTCATCAGCAGCGCAACTGTCCGGTTCCCGAACTCCGTTCATTCATCCCGAGCTCCGGCTTCTGTTTAAGCGTCAACCTGCATCATTCCAACGTCGTTTGGACTAATTAAAACTAAACTAATTAGTTTAACAGCATAATTTGTGGTGTAAACACTACATTACCCATGATGCTGAGCAGATACTTCCACCAATCAGAGAGTCGAATCCAGACGGCCTCAAAATACTGAAGTGCGAGTGCGTGAATAAATATGCATATATTTCAATAAATGTAAAATATGTTAGGATTATATGCATAATCAACATTTTATTAAATGAGTAGATTTATATTTATCTATTGTTTTAATTTGGATTAGAGTTCTTTCCATCACTAAAGCTATAAGTTCACAGTCTGATCTTTGTATATTTGTCAGATTTTTCTGTTTTAAATCAAAGTTTTCAGTGTAATGCTTCATCTTGAGGCCGGCGTATCTGCTTCGTTTAATGAAGACTTTTTTTAAAATTCCTATGGGAGAAATGAATGGAAAGAAATCCCTCCAGAAAAAGGGTGCAGGCACTGTTGAACTCTTTACAGACATGCGCTTTGATTATGTGCAGTATGTTTCTGGAGATGTTTGTGATGTGTGAGTGTGTGCTGATCTGCTGTAGGCTTTGGTTCCGGCAGACTGGGATCTGTCGAAGGACGGTGATGGCACTGCGGTGGAGGTTGGTTCTGTACTCACCTTTTCCTCTTCCTGTGGAGCTCTAACACACTCCTGCTATTCTTTCCTTCAGCGCTGTGCTTTCTCTCACATATGAGCATCCTGTCATCACTCACTCACCGTCACGCCGCTCCGTGAAAGTGGATAGTTGTGATTTATCCCGCCAGGAGGGACGAAAAAACACCCTTCCTGTGTCTTAAAACTGGTTATATGATTCAAAGTCTTCTGAAGCCGTTTGCTTTTAAATGAAGCGGATGAATCATATGGATTAGTTTTATTTTAATAGGCTTAGTAACAAACTTCGTTCACCGCTTTTCTTTCATTCCTTGTCATTTTTCTTTTATCCAAGCATTTAACATCCTTAAAAGCCTCTTCTGACCAGTGAGGAAATGCCGTGCGTTATCATTGGATCACTCGCAGCTCTAGGCTAATGTTCTTGGTTCTGTGATGTAACCGCAGTTATTTGAGAGAACCGCAATAATTGGGTTCATTTAGACTGCATTATATGATGTTATATTATATATAGTGGCGGTTGAGGAGATTCTGTGTAAAGCGACTTTGAGTGTCCATGAGAAAGTGCTATATAAATGTAATTAATTATTATATTAACTACTATGTTATATTATACTGTATTATATTATACATTTTCAGCACATTGAAGTACATCATATGGACCCGTTTTGGTATCATTTTTATTATTATATATAATTACAAGTGCAAAAAAAGACTATTTAAAAACAGTACAATACATGCTTTTGACATTTAAGCAGAGTTCTGAAAAACTACAAATTGAAAAAAAGGTGGACATAGTTTAAACACACACACACACACACACACACACACACACACACACACTGTGGTAATATTCCTTCCCATGTTGTGTTAGGAGCTGGCGTGTGGAGAAGGAGACCCTGGAGAGACACTCAGACGCTCCGTGATGGCAAAGAGAATGAAGAAGAAGAAGAAGGTCAGGACTGTGATTACTTCATCAAAAGTGTCAGATTACCAACACACAGAGTCATTTTTGTAATACATTTGTTTTACAGTATAATAACTACTACAACCATAAAACAACTTGATATTAATCCTGGACATTTCATTACTATTTATGTTAGAAAATGGCTATTAAAAGTGAATAATACAGTCAGTCTTAATTATTAATTTATTTCTGATTTTGACACAACAATGACATCTACAAAAGTAAAAAAACAAGATTATAAATATTCCAATACTATTTATTTACAGAATGACAATAAAAAGTAAATGTTGCAGTCAGTTTGCATCTGTGTTTTGTTACGATGATTACTACAACTATGAAACATGATATTAATTCATATTTCTGTTATGCTATACTCATTATTTTTATTTTGAAAATGAAAAGCTATAAAGATCCAAGTAATAATGTAAAGAATACGTTAAATAGTTTCCCCGCGAACACGTCTAGGTTACTGTAACCCTCGTTCCCTGAAGGGGAGAATAGAGACGTTACGTCAGAAGAGGAGCGGACGACTCGGGATGTAACGTTCCCTGCTCCGTTCGGATGTAACGTTGAGCGGGACTGAGAGGGAACTGACTCTTAAGAGATCCCATAATAAAACATGAGCAGGGTAACGTGTGATATCAGCCCACTTCCAGGCTGTGGAAGAATCCCATGGGTTTGTGTTGTCTGTAATGTTGTGCAGCTGCTGAAGGAGATGAAGGTGGAGTCTCCAGAGGAGGAGGAGGAGGAGACCGCAGTGCAGGAGATGAGAGAGGAGCAGGACAGAGGAGATGAGGGACAGCGGGAGGGAAGCCCAGCCACGCCGGCGCCGAGAGGTGAGGGATTCTCATAGTGTGTGACAGCTCAACTCTTCATAATGTGACGCTGCGCACACCACTCTTACCAGCCCATCCTCACGATCCCTCTAGATCTTCCTCCTCGCCCTGTCGTGAGGCCGGGATCCAGCCAGTCGGAGAGCACCATGAGACAGCGGATGACGGAGAAGCTGAGAGCAGCGAAGGTAAAGCTCGGGACCCTGAGAGGGAAATACAACATGTTTTTCTGAATACTAATTCACAGTTTTGCCGTCCCTTCAGTCAAAAGCTGCCAGTCTTCTACAGCAGGAAAGCGTGATTGAGCCTGCCAGCCGCTTGCAGAGTCTGCGGGACAGAGACGCCCTCACTCGATTCGACAGAGACGTAAGCAGCACAGCTCAGGAAATAATGAAAGAGTGGGGATTGAATTGCTTAAATTGTCCAGGGGTCTTCAGAAAGATGTTTGAAGAAGTTCGTGAGTTAAGAACATCTTAATTAACTGAAAGGTGTAAGTTGATAGATAGGTAGGTATTACCTCAGTCTGTTTGAGCTTCAGATGACCATACCTGTACAATATTTCCATCACTTGACGGGAGTTAATCACTCAGCGTTGTGTCCAGTTCCAATAAAGAGCCGCTCTGTCTTTAAAAGCTGCAGCGGTGTCTCCCGTTCTCTAGAATGGACGCGTCCGGCATCTGTGTGCAGCTGGAGTGAGTGACGGCGCCGGATCTCACGATCGATCGGTCCTCACACACATTCACGCTGCCTGTGATGCAATTAATATTTGAAACAGCCCAATAAATAGATTAAACATCTGACCTTTGGGGATTTAAGACGGGTTGGAGGATGTCCTCACTTTAATGATTTTTAACAACATTTTTTGGGGGAATATGAATGCGTCATGAATTTGATCTTCATTCTTGGGAATACAAAATATCGTTATCTTTTTTCCTTAAGTTAAAACAAAAGAAGTTTGGCAGTTAATTATTCTTATCATAAGAGTAATCCTCAGAGTGCGAGTCCGGCCCCTGGTATACTCTTATTTAAAGCATGCTTTGCCTCATTAGTTTCTCTGTCACTGTAAATCAAGTGTGTTAAGATGTGCTTCCTTTTTAAAGAACTTGTTTTATTCAGGTAAAGAATTTTTACTATTCCTAATAAAAGCTGTGCTTTTGAACTTTCTATTAATCAAAGAATCATGAAAAACGATTTCCACAAAAGAAGTACCGCTGTTTTCAACATTAATAATAATCAGAAATGTTCCTTGAATGTCGTGATTTGTGAAGATCATGTGACACTGAAGACTGGAGCAATGATGCTGAAAATACAACTTTGTCACAGGAATAAATGACACTTTACTATATATTCACATAGAAAACAGTGATAATATAATAATGAAGTGTAATAATATTTAACAAAAAAACTTTTGAACGGTTTTAAACGCAGATGATTGTTTATGTACATTTTGTAATTAAGAGTGAAACTCGTCTTACATGCTGTCCTCCTCCAGACAGATCCAGATCCACGCGCTGATGAAGACTCATCCTTCTCTGCCAGGCTCAAGTTTCGGGATGCAGCCAGACGTGCAAGCAGAGACAAAAGGGTAAGAAACCCGTTTGTCCTGCGCGGAAGAAAAGCATCCTCAGAATGTAATCAAAATGATTATAAAAGAATAGATTCTCACTTTTTGATATCTCTAATCTACATTGTGCACAGTTGCATGCATGTGTAAATAAAGATGCTGTTTCCCACATCAGGTGAAGAATAAAAGAACAGAACTGACAGATATCCTCAGATCCTGACGTGTGTGTGTGTGTGTGTGTGTGTGTGTGTGTTTGTGAGCAGACAGAGGCTGGTTTGCCCAGCGCTGAAGAAGCGTACAACTTCTTCACCTTCAACTTCAACCCAGAGCCTCAACAGCAGCGGAAGAAGAGAAGATCCAGGAGAAGAGAAGCAGAGGAGGCAGGAGATGGGGAATCAGGGGAAGAAGATGAAGAGGATGAGGAAGAAGGAGAGGAAGAGCGGGAGTTGGAGAGAGAGTGTGAAGGAGAGGAAGAGTCTGAAGCCAGGGTGACTTGTGTTTTTCGCTTTTCATTATAATATATGAGCACTTTATGCAAAGAGTCTAATGTCCACATGTCCATTTTGGTTGAGCGTTGAATCAGCAGACACATTTTAGATATAATATAATATTATTACACATTTTATAGTCCATGAACCAAAACATTTGGTTAAAATGCATTAAACGCATTTAATTAATTCAAACTCCTTAAATGCTAAAATGGTTAATTGTTATGATAAGTATGCAACCCTTATGTGTGATTTTTAAAATCTATTAGCTGCCCTAGTTAAAATGTATACATATTATATGTATTACTACGGCAGTCACTGTTTCTTTGCACCATTTTAATCCCCTTTTTTATTATTGTATTATATCAGTGTAAAACAGCTGTTTTCTATGTGAATATATAGTAAAGTGTCATTTATTCTTGTGATTAAAGCTGAATTTATTAGATGATAAATACAGTAAAACAGTGTAATATTATATCAGTGTAAAACAGCTGTTTTCTATGTGAATATATAGTAAAGTGTCATTTATTCTTGTGATTAAAGCTGAATTCATTAGATGATAAATACAGTAAAACAGTGTAATATTATATCAGTGTAAAACAGCTGTTTTCTATGTGAATATATAGTAAAGTGTCATTTATTCCTGTGATTAAAGCTGAATTTATTAGATGATAAATACAGTAAAACAGTGTAATATTATATCAGTGTAAAACAGCTGTTTTCTATGTGAATATATAGTAAAGTGTCATTTATTCCTGTGATTAAAGCTGAATTTATTAGATGATAAATACAGTAAAACAGTGTAATATTATATCAGTGTAAAACAGCTGTTTTCTATGTGAATATATAGTAAAGTGTCATTTATTCCTGTGATTAAAGCTGAATTTATTAGATGATAAATACAGTAAAACAGTGTAATATTATATCAGTGTAAAACAGCTGTTTTCTATGTGAATATATAGTAAAGTGTCATTTATTCCTGTGATTAAAGCTGAATTTATTAGATGATAAATACAGTAAAACAGTGTAATATTATATCAGTGTAAAACAGGTTTTGAAATGCATCATACTTCACTAGTTGAGATGTCATATTGAATCTGTGTTTAGGATGAAGATGCCCCACTGGTCAGAGAGGAGGATGATTTGTTCATCATTGACCAATCAGCACAGGACTTCCTGGAAGTGAGGCGGGCGGAGTATGTGGACTACAGCAGGCGCCTGCAGAGGGAGCGGGACACACTGTTTGTCCCCAGCATGAGGACAGGTACAGGAACGGAAGTGCTCTGTATCATATCCTCCTACAGCAGGTCACATGATCCGTACCGTGTGTCTCACAGTTCCTGCCTCCAGTAAGCTGGCAGAGAACGTGCGTCCGCGTTTCCTGGAGGAGGAGGGGCTGTATGTGGGGGAGAGGCCTCCCGTCTGCCTGACCAATCAGAACATTTTGGAAAACCGAATACTCAAGCAGGTCGAGGTAATTGAAGAAATCATGATTAGGCTAGAGCACAAAACTTCATATACGTGCTTTATAAAAGTGGTACTGTGACAAACAAGTGTGTTTACAAATGCTGGTGTCTGTGATGTGATTTCCTGCAGGGAAGGAAGTGGTTTGGAGACGATGGGCGTATTATGGCTCTGCCCGACCCAATCAAAGAGTCCTCCTCCAGACCGCCTCTCTTCCACCTGGAGGATGAGCTGGACCCAGCGCTGCAGACCGTCTACAGGAAGGTGAGAGGTCCTGTTAATGAGAACTGATAATGAACACACTCGCACCAGGAAGTGTTTCTGAGCCGCTCTACAGCCCACAGCAGTTAGACTTATTATGGGCTGCATTTCTCTTTATTTCACACGATTGTGTGCAGAACTCAAACGGGTGCATGCAGGCCTTGAAATTCGTTGTGAAAAGGGCACTGCCAAGTTGCCTTAGAAATGATAGAAATGTAAAGGGCACCAAGGCATTTTTTGTTGTCTATTAAGGGCACAAAGGCAATATTGAAAACGTCACAAGGGCATTGAGGCAATTTATGTTTTATGTACATTAGCATAATGTTTGCTAGTTTTTATGTTGTCCGTTTCATACTCTTAAATGAATTTTCTGTGATATTGATGTTACACCCGATAGAATGCCACACATAATTATCTATGATGATTTAACACTTTTCTTGTGATTGGTACAGAGTTGAATAGTTAACATACTACGAGTAATAGCTCTTTTTAAAGGAAGATTTTATTGTTAAAAGTAACTTTTCTGAACATAACTTCATATCATAACTGAACATAACTTTCAGCAGTAACAATACAACATAACACTGTATACAAGAAACACAGTACAAAGCCTAGCTTACATAATAAATAACAGTTTACATTTACGCATTTGCATTCAAGGAACACATTGAATCAGTTTAGCATCCAAATATATCGGGGATATGGAAACATGTGGATTCATGCCGAATGAGAGATTTAGGCTACTTGAGCCCAACGCCGGTTACTTTCAGTGTCGGTTTAAATTCGCTTGGGCTTATTTAGAGCTGCGTATAGCCTATTTTTCATTCTTGTTCTGATCTGATTTGTTGTGGAAAGAGGGGAACTAAAATAGTCTATTGCTAAGTGTATAGTCTAAATATGCCTAAATTATACATATAGCCTCATAGTAGGGATTTGAAGAGATAACTGGTTTAACAAGGTATTAATTTTATAGAGCAGTGGTCACCAACCCGTATAATTATCAACCAGGATAATTCATCAATAAATATACTTTCACTTGTAAGGGATAGGGGCAAAAGTCATTTCTGAAAAAGGGCACGGCAATATTGCCGTCGATTTCATAATATTATTTACATTTTTTACTTGATTTTATTTCAAGGCCTGTGCATGTGTTTCTCCATCACATGATCGGCTCTGGTCTGTCGAGTCTCTGGATCTGTGGTGCTTCACTGACTCTGACTTCATTCCCCAATGAAAGATATTCCCACTGTCTGAATCGCTCCCTGTTCCCGATATAGTGACTATGAGCCGTTCTCCATGTAGTGTGTGAGTGAGTCCAGTGTCCAGTGAGTGTGTGAACGAGTGACCGATTTCAGCCACAGCTTCTGTTCATAATGAAGGGGCGGGGCTTCAGATTCTAGAGAGCTTTTGATTGGACAGAAAATCTGATGAAGAAGTGCAGAGTGATGTCATCAAAATCACTGATCCTGATTGGAAGTGAGAGACTGTGAGATTTGAACGCTTATATCTTCTAAATGTGAACAGCCTTTTTTCCTTTGTTAACTTTTGAAGATAATTATTTCCAGGGACCCCAGAGTCACTAAACACTGGAATGTTAAGACTGTGACTCGTAGGTTTGGAAAAATCATGGAAATTAAAAAAATCTATTGGCAACTTGAAAAAATGTCTATAGTGAATGTATAACAATATACAGTGGAGTTCGGTTATGTCGACGGCCTCGGGGTTTGCAGAAAAGCATCAAGATAACCATTTAGCGAGATATTACATATATTTTCCCACATATAACCCGTGGGTTTTGGGTTTTGTTTAAAAAATCGTTGGCTTAACCATAGATTGATGAACTTTTTTGTGTAAGATCACATTTCGAATTTCAAATGTTGATCGCATGACTTTAATTATCCATAACTGTTCAGGCTCGGTGCTTGTGTGCGAAATTCATACAATAAAAATACAAACACAAGTCAGAATCAGAACAGAAAAGCAGTCTCACCTGCTGCGCTCGTCCCTTTAAGAAGCATCTCATTTGACACAAGAAGAGCCCGCCCTCATGCAGCACAGCCAATCACGTCTTCTTGCATGATTGACAGGTGAGACAGCCTATCAGCTCCAGCTGTCAGAGTGATAGTGCAAGCGCCAGAGACAACAACCCTCGCAAGAAAGAAAAATGAAATTTTATTGATGTTCATGATGCGAGTTATTAAATGAGAATGTACATGCTCGTTTTTTTGGTGTGTTTTTACACAACAGTGTTGCCGTGATTTGTTTGATGAAACGATCGCCATTCATCTAAAAACATGTACATACACTGTACTGTGTTTGCTAACAACAAAAGGCATAAAACCACCACAATAAAAACCACCTTCGATTCTTGATTCAAACCTTTAATTATATTCTCCAACAATGCAAACACAAAGATTTCTCACAAAAACACAAAAACGTGCGGATGCTACAGCGTGTTCTCCCTCAGACGAGATCAACGACAGGGAGTGAACCGTGAGCGGGCCGCGATCCACGTGCAACACAAACTCAGCGCATGCGCAGTGAACTCGGTACGATCATTAGTCACGAGATAACCATGTGAAAGTGACGACTTTGTTTTTTTTTTTGTCGCTCGAGATAATAGATTTCGGCAACATTAACGAATCGACATAACCCACAAGAAAATAATAAGACAAAATGGGAGTTTGGCGGTTCCACTTTAAAAAACGTCGACATAATAGTACTGGCGAGTTAACCATGTTGGAGATATGTGAACTCCACTGTATTAAATCTCTTTGTGGGAGAGTTTTAAAAATCATGCTAAAATGCAATCCTCTAATGTTTACTAGTAAATTTTGGTGTCAGATCCTCTATTCAGCCTGTTTCCAGGCGATATGAACAGCCAATAATATTTGTGTAGATGAGAGGTGTGAGAAGGAAGATGGGATCCAGATGTGTGATGATGTCACGGGTTCTGCTGTGAGACGGGGCAGTGAGGTCACATGTGCAGAACTCAAAATACCAGATATGGAATAGACATTAGGATGTATACGCACACACACACACATTACTTAAGTGTTGTGTTGCGATGTTTTATGTTGACTTTCCATTGACGTAATGATTTTTATACTGCACAAACTGCGTATTCTCCCCCAACCCTAAACCTACCCAGCACAGGATACGTTCTGCATCTTTACGTTTTCAAAAGCATCACTTAGTCTGATTTATAAGCTGTTTTCATCATGAGGACCAAAACATGCCGCTACAAGGATTTCAAATAGTGCTATCTTTGTGGGGACGTAATGTATGGTTTACCAGGACACACACACACATAATGGAGCTTAACACACCCATTCAGCCATGTGTGTTTGATTCATCCAGAGGCGCTTGAGTATTATGATGGCTGCATGCAAATAGAAATGAGTTCGGAGCATCTGAATATTAAAGTGCTCTCAGACATGTGGAACTAATTGACACAAAGTGTTCTGGTAATGCAAACCATTACAACATGAAAGAGTGAACTGGCTGAAAACCAGTGAGAAAACCACTGAGTCCTCATGCACAGGACAGTTACCTAACAGAGAAATAATTACTATTCAAAAATAGGTTTTTGTTTTTTCTTTTTCAACAAGTGACAAACAATGTTGACGTCTACACAGTTTAAAACTTTTTTTGATAAAGTTGAGAAGATGGAGCAGAAAGCATTGTTTCTTTATGCGTTACTTGTCTTCCCACCATGCTGTAGAAAGGATATTTAGATATTTACTTTTTTGACGCCTGTAATGAAGTTTGGTGTTCAGGGAAGGAGAAGGCGGGAACTGGTGAACATTTAACTCGCAAACATTTTTAATCGCAAAATAAACAAACACAAAATGAAAGTTAAAGCAGCAGCCACGCATAATCAAAACACAAAGTAACTATAACCAGTCGTTTCAATAAAAGCTGTTTTTGGAATATTCTTGTAGTATGAGCTCTCATATGACAACAGCTCAAGGAAAAGTTGATTTCATGACCGTTTCAAAGCATTTATGGAAATGTCTGAACCCTGACTCAATGCCATGCTGTTTCCACTGTTGTGTGCTCTTGCTCAGCCTCTGAAGTCCAAGCATGTGAACCTCTACATCGCTGGAATGGGTGATCCCCAGGCAGACTACCAGCTGGATGTGGATGTGTCAGGCCTCATCTTCTCCCATCACCCTCTCTTCAGCCGGGAGCATGTGCTGGCCGCCCGTCTCGCCCAGCTGTACGATCAGCACCTGACCAGACAGCACAAGAGCCTCACGCGACTCCTCACCGATAAGGTAACCCAGAACAGTGGCATCAAACCCAGCTTCCTGTTCTCAACCTACTGTTCTTGAATCTCCTCCTGTGTTTGTGCAGTTGAACGGCTTGAGGAACACGATGCATAATATGCTGGAGCTGCACAAAGGAGAGGCTCTGAGTCAGGTGACCCAGCAGAGGATGGTGGAGTACAAACAGGAAATGAGGTAAGAAACTTCCATCACCCCTGCCTTCAGTGTTATATTTAGTCATTCTGTCACATTTGCGTCTGTCCTCTGTGTTGTCAGACACACTCGTCAGTTGCGCGATGTGGAGCAGGAGAAGGACCGAGCGCTCCTCAAAAGCATCATCAGAGTGTGGAAGGAGCTCAAAGCTCTCAGAGACTTCCAGAGATTTACCAACACGCCTTTCAAACTCTTCGTCAGGAGGCAAGTCATCACACCTTATATGCGTTTTTAATCCTGGGTTCACTTGCAACGCCCAGGCCATGGGTTCGATTCCCAGGGAAAGCAAGAACTGATTATAATGTCGATGTGTTTATTGAATGCAATGCAAGTCGCTTTGGATAATGCGTAAATGTAAATGACATGTGACCACCTCTGCAGGGAGAAGGTGGAGAGAGAGCAGGACGAGCAGGAGTACGAGGATGACATCATGGCGGAAGTGTCAGAGCTGCAGGCGGAGGCGGAGGAAGATTATCAGAAGAAAATGAGTGAATACAGAAGACAACATGAGGAATGGAAATCTTGGAAGAGAAAACAGGTTCCACTACCCGCGCAATGCTAATGTTTCTATTAAAGTCAATGAAGTGTCGTAGCCACTTAAGTTATATCTTTAAAAACGCTTTTAATGCATCCATGATCCTGTTTGAAACCAGTTTGACAGGAGACGTTCTTAACATTCTTTCAGAAAGCCTTAAAGAAAAAGCTGAAAAAGAAAAGACAGCAGGAAGAAGAGGAAGAGGAGGATGAGGAAAGTGAGGCGGAACTGGGCGAGGAGCCAGAGAAGCCAGATCCTCCAGAGAAACCAGACACGGGCTCCCTGGAAGAGGAAGTGCGGGAGAAGGCTGCCAGGATCCGCAGGAAACCTGGAGAACCCGTTCTGATTCCAGAACTTACCGTCTCTGGGCCCGTTACTCCCAATGAGCAGTGTCCACGGTGAATGAACACACACACAGACACATGTTTTATCCATGACTCTCATTGTTGCACATGAGTTGTGTTTGAATGACCCCTAATGGTGGTTGCCAATGTAAGCAACACTATTACTTTTGCTCATATTTAAGGTGAGAGATTTAAACAAACCCCTTAAACCACGGGTCTGTTCCTGCTCATGGAAATCTACCTTGCTGCAAAATTCAGCTCTACAATCTTCAGGAGCACTTGATGATTACAGACAGCAAGGCTGGAACTGAGCTCTGCAGGACGGTCAATCTCCAGGAACATGATTGGGCACCCGTGACTTAACATGATTTCAGCAATCCTTTTAGATCGCTACGAACCAAACTGTGCGAGACGGATCTGATAAACTTGTGTGTGAGGTGTATGTAGACTGTGTGATGATGACACCTATTGAATCATGTTAGTATAGAAGAATAAAACATCATCAGCGTGTGCTAGTGATGAACAAATCTTACTTAGGCCATTTATAAGCAGATTATTTTAGGGGATTTACAGTTAAGACCCGAGGAGCAGATATTATGAATGAAGAGCAGGAGTCAGAAGTGCAGTCAATAGAAGAGATTTTAGTGAAGTTTAGGTTGCAGTTTCATCAGCAGAAGCTTCAGGTCTCACAAGGAGTTCGTAGGCCGCCCCACTTACAATAACATTGTTACAGCAATTATACTCTAACAGAGGCTGCTAACTACGTCAATGATGACGTTTAAATGATCCTGATTGGCTAAGAAAGAAAGAAAGATAAACAAAACTAGTAGTTTTCCACACAAGAGCAGACAGTCTGAAGCATATCTTCGTTGATCACATGGTTGACGGGTTAGTGACCTTCAACGTGGCAGAAATGTTGTTCTGGACAATCTGATGCCGAGAAACACAAGTCATTCCGTCTCCTTATGAAGCCAGTTAATCACCTCACCAATACAGACCATATTAACACACACACACACACACACACACACACACACACATACATACAGATACACACACACACACACACACACACACACACACACACACACACACACACATACATACAGATACACACACACACACACACATACATACAGATACACACACACACACACACACACACACACACACACATACATACAGATACACACACACACACACACACACACATACATACATACAGATACACACACACACACACACAGCTTCTCCAAGGCTGAACTCGGCTCAGGCTCCAACTATCAACAGAAAGACTCATTCTGATAACATGTTCTATCTGGTGAGACGTGCTGACAATATTCATCCTTGCTCTATGAAGAAATACAGAAAAGTAAAGAAAGGCTTTAAGTAATAATTGGTTACATAGGTGATAGACTGAAGTGTAAGAAAAAAGAAAAGAAATGAGATGATCATGCTACATTTCTGACAATATGACAATTATCGCAGACTGTCTTCGGTGTCGGTTTGATGTGTGGCTCTTGCAACCACCCACAACACCCTTGAGCCTTAAAACCACCCAGAACACCTGAGCAGCTCCATGAAAGCCACTCACAACACCATCCACCATTGCATTGTTTCAGTCACTTTTGCTTGGGTAAAGATTCAGTTTCTCCAGAAATATAAACTAGTGTTTGTTTGTGCCTTGCCTAGTGCCGAGTTCGCTCGTAGAGAGGATGTGGCCAAGCGTGCCCTCTTCATCAAGGTCCTGTACAACGATAAAGAGGTTTCCAGAACAGACAGTCGAGCCCTCAACATGGATTTCAGAGTCCACTTTGGTCAAATCTTCAACCTGAAGATCGTGAACTGGCCAGAAAGCATCAAACTGCAGGTTGGGTTGTGTGTATATGCAGTTATATTGCCGTGTGTGTGTATGGCTCAGAGACGCTCTGGATGTGGTCTTGCAGGTGTTTGAGAGTGTGGGCTCGTCATCCACTCAGCTGGCGGAGGTGTGCGTGCCGGTTCCAGAGTCGTCTGTCCTGACCGGCAGCGCACCATCTGAGGAGATGGAGTTCAGCAGCAACCAGAGGGTCACCTTTAACCACGAGGGTGTGGGCAGTGGTAAGCACTCTTAACTCCAGCCTGAACAGACTTCTGCGCGTCACAGTCGAGGCAAGGGCTCAAACTGTAGGAGGTGAAGAGATGTTTTATATCTTGTTTGTGGTAGGTGTGCCGTTCTCTTTCGAGGCGGATGGCACTAACACACAGACCCTGTTGACGTCAGGGAAGCTCTCCTGCTGCGTGTCATGGGCTGTAGGGGAAGATGACGTCCCCCTCGCCCCCCCGTCCAGTCAGCCTGGAGGGGGCATGTACAGGTCAGAGATCCAGCCCTCCTTAGCAGGTTGTTTTTGGAGATGTGCTGGATAAGATTGACTGTTTTCTCTCTCTTTAGTGGTCTTGGGAAGATGGATGCTATCGCCTGTATCGGGGCATCTGGTCTGAACGACATGAAGAAATTGGGGAAGTGGGCGGCGGAGTCTCGCCTCGACCCCAATGACCCCAGCAACGCTTCCATCATGCAACTACTCTCGGTACATTTCCTACAGCTCTCTCAAACTCTTAATTATGTACCTGTGCCTATTAGCCGTCATTACTCTTTGTTTCTGTAGGTGGTGAGTGGTGGAGACGGGGCGGTCCCTGATTACTTTCGTCTGGAGCAGCTTCAGGAGGAGTTTAATTTCATGAGTGATGAGGAGCTGCAGCGCTCCCGGCGCTTCCGTCTCCTGCGGCTACGGAGTCAGGAGGTGGCGGAGTTCCGGAACTATAAATGCGTTCCTTCCATGGAACGGGAGATCTCTGAAAAAGTGTTCCAGGTGAGAAAATGAGGAAGCATCAATTTGAGTTTGGAGAAGCACCTCTGTGTCCATCGGTGCAGTAACACAGTGGTCCCCAACCCCCGTGGATCAAATGTTATCGGCCCGCCCAAGGAAATTATATTATTTCAAATTTACGTAGTGGAGTTGAGCGGCTGCAAGTGGCTGTGGCGCTGTAGCTTTAGCGGTGAGGAGGTATGTTTTTGTGTCCACGTCAGAAGCAGAGTTTTGCTGATATCCCCCCCATCAACAGTTCAGCGGAGCATCGCTTCCCCCCCACCCAGTCAACAGTTCAGTATCGCTTCCACTCCCCCCGGTCCGCGGTTAAATTATCAAACGTTGTCCGGTCCGCGGTGCAAAAAAGGTTGAGGACCACTGCAGTAACAGACTGAACTGTCTGAAGTGCCGAGTGTCCTGCGGTTGTTCAGACTAGATGAATAGCAAAGGACTTCAAAGAGATAGTGTTTGAAAACGATGTTTAAAAATCGAAAGTCGAAAGTTTTATTGAAAGATTGAAAAGAAAAAGTAGTTTGTTATAGCACCACCCAGTGTTGAGCAGATGTGTGTAAGATGTCATGGCAGCTGCAGTGCAAGAACAGTCTTATCTTTTTTTGGAACGATGTACTGTAATTAGTTTATATGTTATTTGAACATATGTAAGAATATGTATCATGATGTTGTTTCAGGATTACGAGAAGAGACTAAAGGAGAGCGAGATCATCGATACAAAAGAGCACATTGATTCACATCGAGCCCTAGTGGCCAAATATCTGCAAAAAGTGAGTGATGAGTGAAATTGAGTTATTCTGCTTTTTTTGTTATTCGGAATACCGTTCAGAAATACTGAAGATATTATTACAATATTAAAAAAGAGAAATTTAAGATGCTTTCTATGTGAATATATAGTAAAGTGTCATTTATTCCTGTGATTAAAGCTGAATTTATTAGATGATAAATACAGTAAAACAGTGTAATATTATATCAGTGTAAAACAGCTGTTTTCTATGTGAATATATAGTAAAGTGTCATTTATTCTTGTGATTAAAGCTGAATTTATTAGATGATAAATACAGTAAAACAGTGTAATATTATATCAGTGTAAAACAGCTGTTTTCTATGTGAATATATAGTAAAGTGTCATTTATTCTTGTGATTAAAGCTGAATTTATTAGATGATAAATACAGTAAAACAGTGTAATATTATATCAGTGTAAAACAGCTGTTTTCTATGTGAATATATAGTAAAGTGTCATTTATTCTTGTGATTAAAGCTGAATTTATTAGATGATAAATACAGTAAAACAGTGTAATATTATATCAGTGTAAAACTGCTGTTTTCTATGTGAATATATAGTAAAGTGTCATTTATTCCTGTGATTAAAGCTGAATTTATTAGATGATAAATACAGTAAAACAGTGTAATATTATATCAGTGTAAAACAGCTGTTTTCTATGTGAATATATAGTAAAGTGTCATTTATTCCTGTGATTAAAGCTGAATTTATTAGATGATAAATACAGTAAAACAGTGTAATATTATATCAGTGTAAAACAGCTGTTTTCTCTGTGAATATATAGTAAAGTGTCATTTATTCCTGTGATTAAAGCTGAATTTATTAGATGATAAATACAGTAAAACAGTGTAATATTATATCAGTATAAAACAGCTGTTTTCTATGTGAATATATAGTACAGTGTCATTTATTCCTGTGAATAAATAAATAAATAATAAATAAATAAATAAATTTATTTCATTTATTCCTTTTATCAAGGTAAAAAACAGGATTTTAAATAATTAAAATATAATTTTTTAATATATCTTTTGACTAATTGAATACATTTTTACTGAATAAAAATATACATTTCTTAAAAAAAGGTTTTACTGACACTAAATATCTTGTTTTCTTTGTTTAAATCAAGTATAGCAGACAGCAATGCGAGTTATGGAGAGGATAAATGTGTTATGTACGGATTGATCAGCAAAAGGCCCTTAAAATCAAATTCCCTCTCAAATTCTCTGCTTGTCTGTCTCTCTCAGGTTCGGGAGTCAGTCATTAATCGTTCTCTTATAGCGAAGCATCATTTCATCCTGTCTGATGTGGTTTCGGAGGACGAGGTTCCCAGCATTGGGTAAACGGCTCTGTTGTTAATCTAACTCACTTCTGCAGACTTTAAATCGAGGCGTACTGAAGCGTCCTCATCTAAGACTCCGACCACTGCTAGAGTTCATATTCAGATGAGGTTTGGCACACAGTAACAAATGCCGACACTTTCTTTGACGCTAAATCCAGTTCATGTACTGTAGTTAATTGAATAAGTGTATTTGATAGTGATTAAGTGGAAGGTTAAACAGTTTATGATCATGCCACACACAGAGTAGTTTGAGCACAGACTGCAGAGAGAAAGGTTTTATCTAATCTTAGACCTGTATAAAGTGATCTTTATTTGACCATTCTCGTCTTTTATTTCTCTTTTTTCTCCTGTATGTTTGTATATTCAGTGGTCCAGGTGCTGGGTATGTTCTGAGGACTTTTCTGTTCTTTTTCAGTATTCCTTTATTTTCCTTGTGTTCCTCCCCTCAGATCTGTGTGTTCATGAGATGCCATTTTCTGTAGAAATAGTCAGTGTAAAGTATGTTAGAGGAGTCCAGTCTCACACTGAAGTGTGTGTGTGTGTGTGTGTATGTGTGAAAATCACACACCCCGAGATTGTTTGTGTGTTTGATCTGCTGTACGGCGAGTATTGATAGTGTGTTTAGAGCAACAGTACTAATGTTTTTTGTTTTTTTTCTCTCTCATATTGTTCCAAACCCATATGACGTTGTTTCTGTGTGAAGCGCTAAAGGACAGGTTTAGCTGAATGCTCATGCTGCTCATTTCCATTTAATGAAGTCATACATCGACTAACGTTATGAAATGATTAAAGCTGTGAGTGACGAACCGGCTGATCTTCCTCAGCCATAGTGATATTGAGAACAGCTGCATGGTTGCAAATATGATATTGCTTTTATAAAGGCAGATCTTTAAACACAAACCTTGCATTTTAGACTCAATATTATCAGTTACTTTGGCTCTGCCCGCTGAAATAAACACACAGTAGTGGAGATTCAGCCTTGAATGAATCAGTTGAGTGAATGATTCAGTGACTCACTCATAAAATAGTGGGTCTCATTCACCAATAATTATGTTTATTGTTTATATTTTCACACACAGGAGAATACACAACTCACATCTACGCACATACATTTTTTCTTAACCTCTTTATAATGTTCATTCATTTTTTGAATCCTCTCAATGAGTGCTTTTGTGCCCCATGGTAGTAATTCACATAATTGTGTTACTCTCAGAAACCATATGACGTTACTACAATTTTCATTCGTTTAAAGAAAATACATGTGTGTAGTTAGTGAATGAGACCCAGTCACTTATTTCATTCCAGAATGAATCAGTGTTTTTGAATGAAATGAGTGAATGATTGTTGACTCGTTCATGAAGAGTCGCTATCTACTCTACTGGCTTTCCACAACCTTTCCTTACTTTACATTCATGCATTCATCAGACGCTTTTATCCAAAGCGACTTGCATTGCATTCAAGAAGCACATTGACATTCTAATCAGTTCTTGCTTTCCCTGGGAATCAAACACATGACCTTGGCGTTGCAAGCGCCACTCTCTATTGTTTGAGACACAGGATACTTCTTGTTTTCCCTTACAAATGCAGAAAGAGTGACTGATACATGCCCATCATAAACGCACAGACTGACAGTCTATCAGGAACGTCCAAACACAGACAAATAGAGTGATTCAAGCAATGAAGAAATTGTGTTGTTGGACTTCCTTTTCAGCACTCTTGGAAAGCCGAATCCGATCAAATTCAAGGACCGGTCAGTTGTATAACATTAAAGAGTCAGATATAGTGTGTGCAACATCAGCATCTGTTAGTAGATGTGTGTTTGTGTGTGTTCAGGATTAGAGACTTTAAGCAGATCTACTGTATGTGAGGCTGATAAAGTCCTGTGTGTCAATGTCTTAACGTTAACCCGGATCCCTCACTAATACTGCAGTGTGTTATGGGATATCTCCACACTGACTGTGAGCGGATGCTCTTTCAGAGTGTTGGGCTGGAACCTGTTCAAGCTGGCCGAGCCCAAGCGGCCCCTGAAGCCTTGCAGGAAGGAGAGGAAGAAGGTGACCGCGCAGAACCTCTCCGATGGAGACATCAAACTCCTGGTCAACATCATCAGAGGATACGACATCCCTGTCCGCAGACTGCCCGGGTATCTGTACACACCCAGGAAAGCTGACCAATGAGAAGACACTAAATGACTGCTTCCTCTCATGTGTTGTTGTTGTATTTTCAGCAAACCCCCTGTGTCGGCTAAGTCCGGGCGGTCATTCACAGAGCCGTTTGCTGGACCTGTGTCGTCCCAAACAGCCCAACAGGGCAGTGAGTGGCCCTTCGGACAGGTAACCGCATGACGGCATACTTGGATCCGCAAACAAACAGAGCCCTCCCTGCAGGTTTAACTACAGCTGTGTGTTTGTGTGCTTCAGCCTCTGATCAGGCCGTTTGTGGAGGTGTCTTTCCAGCGTTCAGTGCTTCAGACGTCCACCGCCGAGGGTCCAAACCCCTGCTGGAACGAGGAGATTGTTCTGCCATTCAGGTCAGGCAGGAACCTTCAGCATAAGCATGCCAGTGTATCGTCACATCAACATGTCACTATTGCTCTAAAACCTAGTGAGCTGCTTGCTGTCTTCTGAGCCGGCCTCCTGACTGCAATCAAACCTCATTCGTGCTCAGTCAGCGACACAAATAACATGTTGCATCTAAGCATAAAAATCCATAGCATATAGAACAAAATGGAGGTAAAAAAGGCTGTTTTTTCTTGATATTCTCCAGTATTGAATGAAGCATAAACATTTATTTAAATTGTCTTCGAAGGCCGCATAATGTCCCTCCTAACAGAATTTATATTGGAAGTGCACTTAAAGTCCACATGAAATCAAAGTTGAAGTTTTTATTATGAATAATTTTAGTATGACTATGTTAGTCCTATTATTATCTATAAGCTCATGAGATCCAAAAAAAATAACAAAATTCACATTTAGAAGATATAAGCGGTCACAGTCTCTCACTTCCTCCAATCAGGATCAGTGATTTTGATGACATCACTCTGCACGTCTTCATCAGATTTTCTGTCCAATCAAAAGCGCTCTAGAATCTGAAGCCCCGCCCCCTTCAATATAAACAGACGCTGCGGCTGAAATCGTTCACTCGTTCACACACTCACTGTTTTCTACATGGAGAACGGCTGATAGTCACTATATCGGGAACAGGGAGCGATTCAGATGGTGGGAATATCTTTCATTGGGGAATGAAGTCTGGTTTCAGATCAGAGTCAGTGAAGCACCGCAGATCCAGAGACTCGACAGACCAGAGCCGATCATGTGATGGAGAAACACATCCACCCGTTTGAGTTCTGCACACAATCATGTGAAAGAAAGAGATGTGGAGGAGAAACAGTTAGAGATCAGGAGGAGCTGCAGCTTTATGGAGATCAACGGCTCTGAGCTGTGATATAAACTAAACGCTATTGGCTGTTTCATAAAAAGGGGAGGAGCTGATCGATATGCCCCGCCCTCACTTCCTGTTTCAGTGGAAATTACATCAAAACATTGAATAATGCTTTTCAGACGACCTTTAAAATGCTGGTTTGGTAGGCAGTTCACTAGGTTTTTAGTCATAAGTCAGTTCCTCCGTTTTCACATTGAGTTTAAGTAATTTGATAATGTGAGTCTGTGGTTTTCCCTTGATTTCAGCGCTCCAAACGGAGACTACAGCTCCACCAGTCTGCAGTCCATCAGAGACGAGGTCTTCATCAACATCTTCGATGAGGTCCTCTATGATGTGGTGGAGGTGAGCAGCATTCAGATGTGTCATTCCCAGTCATTTTAATCTCCGTGATGTGATGATGACGGTCGGTCTCAACTCCTTCAGGACGAGAGGGAGAGAGGAAACACCATTCACACCCGGATAGAGCGGCTCTGGCTCGGCGCCATCAAGATTCCCTTCAGCACCATCTACCTGCAGTCTCGGGCAAGATGCTAAACGCTAAAGCTTCACGCAAACACGCTATGCATCACTATAAAGATTACTATATTAGCTCCACACCAGCAGACAATATCCTTCTGCTTATTATGAGCTGTGGTTTTGTCATCTGCTGCTTTAGATGCTCGAGCTCTTTAAAGCAGACTGGATTCTGATTAGCTGTCCGTGTTTTTATCCCTCATCCGCTGGAAAACAATCACTCTGAAAGTGTTTCCAGTGATATGATTGTGTGAATGTGCCTTAAGTGTGAACGCTGCCATCCAAACCATAGTAAGCACCATAAAAGGGCACCGAGACCCACTTCCAAACAAATGATGGTGCGCTTCGACTGAAATATGAACACAACATGGACTGATGACCTCTAAACAAACCAAAACAGTGACATGAAGTCACAAGATGCGACCCTAAACCCTGTTTTTTCTCATCATAGTCGTGATGTTGCTCATCACCGCTCAGTGCAGGCGTCAGATCCACGTCATCTTCATCTGTGTGTGTGTGTGTGTGTGATGGAGGGATTCCTGCCGCTGTTTTGACTGCTTTACACATTTTACAAATTCTCAGCTGGTCAAAATACCGTCACATGTAGCTACACGCATACATCTAGCGTGCATCTAGTCCAGAACACAGCTTCGTTTTAGATGTTCTGTCTCAAAATACACATCATTTTTATTTGATGTTCAAAATGCAAACCAGGACTAAATATATTGATTTTGTTTTTTTGTCCAGACCCCAAAAAAAACCTAAAAAACCAAACTGCAAGTGTGAACTTTGAACTTTTTTAAGTTGAATGTGTGTGTTGTGCGTTTAGATTGACGGGACGTTTAAGGTGTCCACTCCTCCAGTGCTGCTGGGATACAGTAAGGAGCGGCGTTTGGGCAGTGAAGGCGGATACGACACCGTCCGCAGCCTGAGCGAAGGAACCTTCCTCAGCCTCTTCATCACCATTGAGCCCCAGCTGGTCCCCGGAGACACCGTCAGAGAGAAGGTACCGGAGCTCTGCTCCTCCTCTCACGCTCTTAGCAATAATGGACGATTCCTAATGTAAGAGTGTTTTTCTTCTCTCTGTTTCTCTTTCTGTTCTTGTCTTTGGGCTGCTTTTAATAGATGAAGGAAGTGAAGGTAATCGATTTGGAGTCTGATATCCCAGATATCCTAGTTTTATTGAGGAATCTTCTGGATAAGTACAAGTAGAGCATCTGAGCCAATTACCACAGAATAAATAAAACAAATAATGTGTATTTTATTGTAATTGAGGGATGTGTTTTTTCTTTTTAACATTTCGTTAAAAAGAAAAAACACATCCCTCAATTACAAAAAAAAAAATACAAAAATAAAATACACATTATTTGTTTTATTTTTTGTGGAGTATGAACAAAACATTTAAACATAATCTGTGTTAATGTGATGACGTTATAATGCCTGAAAACGTTTCACTTGATATGCACAAGTGTGCCAGAAAGACACAAACCCTGTAGTGCGCCTCTAAAAGCACCATTTACAAACTTCACAGCGCAAATAAAACACAAACGACATGAGGAATTAATAGAAGTGTTTTAACAAATACACAAACTGCACATTTCTGTTTTAAACATACTTGACTTGGATATAAGCGCATTACGTGGTTTGGGTTTTTCTCTTATGGAGAGATTAAATCAGAATCGACACAGAAATAGAAAAGAGCTGTACTTCTATTACTTGTAGTGTAATGGGTTAATTCTTCCAAAAACTGTTGTCATTGCTCTCTTCGCCTCATGTCGTTCCAAACCCGCACAACCTTCGTTCAGCTTCAGATCGTAAATGAAGATGTTTTTGATGAAATCTGAGATCTTTTTGACCACTTTCAAGCCCCAGAAATGGAGTAAAGATGTTGAAATAGTCAGAATAGACTTTATTCAGTCACTTCTTCTCTGTAGCCACAGGGACTATTTCAGCATCTTTACTACCTTTCTGGGCCTTGAAAGTGGAAATGGGGTTGCTGTTATTGAGATCTCAGATTTTATCCAAAATATGACATCTGAGAACCCTAATGACAAATGTTCAGTTTTGGATGAAGTAACCCTGTAACCCAGAACGCCCCTGTAAGTGCTGTGTGTTTAGTTCTGTGTAGATCAGTGAGTTGAGTCGCTCTCCATGTCAAAGTTATGTGTTTATATACTATCACTCGAAAGTTTGGGCTCAGTACGATTTTTTTGCTCAAGAAATGAAGTGTTTTATTCAGAAGCGATGCCATAAAGTGAGAGTAAACGTGCTTATAATGCTACAAATCAACACTGTTCTTTTCTGAACTCTCTATTCATCAATAATGGTATGATGGTTTCCACACAAATATGAAGCAGCACAGTTGTTTTCAACATATTCATGATTATAATAAATCCTCCTTCAGCAGGATCATGTGATGATGCTTTAGATTCTGCTTTGATCACAGCAATAAAGTTCATTTTACAATATGCTAGAATAGAAAACTGGATTCTTGTGTCCACCGCTGAATAAAAGATAAAAAGGGCAATTGTGACTTAATTGGGACACTCAATATTCATCAATATTATTGATTGTTCTGCTTTTCTAGAGCTGCTGTTCAGCCAATTGAATTATTTTCCTGTTATCTCTGTAAAGTTGCTTTGAAACAACCTCTATTTATATATAAATAAAGGTGACTTTTATCTCATAATTCAGAATTCTGACTTTATAGCTCACAATTGCAACTTTGTATCACTCAATTCTGAGAAAAACGGTCATAATTATGCTAAATAAACTTAGAATTGACAGAAACTCAGAAAGGCTGGAGAAAGGTCAGATTGGTGAGTTGTAAGATATAAAATCACAATTAAGAAATACAATTCGCAATTATCTTTTTCCCCCATTGAGGTAATACTATTTCACAGCAATACTGTTTTGAGTGCATGTTTGATGGGTAAGATTAGCAGCATCCTGCTGAAACCTGAATAATCGTTAGCTGGCAGCTGAGAGTGAGACGGCTGTGCTGAATGAGCTGTTCTCTCTCAGTTTGACTCACAGGAAGCTGAGCGTTTGCTGATAGCGAGCGACGTCTTTGAGAAGGAGGCGAGTCGGCGTTTCCCCGACCGGCCCTGCCTCACCACCGTCATCGACATCAACGGCAAAACCGTGTTCATCACGCGCTTCATACGGGCTCTGAGTCCCCCGCCGGAGCTGCTGTCCCCCAACAGTCCTCAGGACACCGCGGTCCGTCCGCACACTTCACACGTCTGTGTCTCTCACTCGCTGCTGTCCTTCTGCTCATCCTCCCGCTCTCTCTCTCTCTCTCTCTCTCTCACACAGGAGTTAGTTGCGCGATACGTGTCGCTCATCCCTTCTCTTCCCGACAGCGTGTCGTTTGCAGGAGTCTGTGACTTGTGGAGCACGTGCGACGTGAGCCCTTTCTCTCTCTTCGTTTGCATCTGTTCTTTGAGATTGTGTCCTTTAAATGCTCATTGTTTGTGCTGTTTTAGCAATTCCTGACGCTGCTAGCAGGAGATGAGGAGGAGCATGCTGTGCTGCTCTGCAACTACTTCCTGTCAATGGGGAAACGGGCCTGGCTGATCATTGGCTCTGCCATTCCTGAGGTGAATCTACACAGGGAAACCCAGTCGTCTAAGAAGGAATCAGGTTTCACAGAGAATGAAGGATCAGCATGCTATATAAATGTACACACACTGTATATGTTTGTAACAACAAAAGGCATATGTGCAGCAACTAACAGCAGAGATTTACCAGAATACAATAAAAACACCTTCCATTCTCCATACAAACCTTTCATTATATTCTCCAACATTGCAAACACAATTTCACTCACAGCGTAAACACAGTCACACACACATAAACACATTCATCATAACACAGTCAAGCTTCTATCAGTAACGACGTCTGTGTCGATGTCAATGTAATCTGGGAATTCCTGGACAGTGATGCTAATCCTGCGCCTCTTCCAAGATAGCGTCTGCAAGGCTTGATTTTTTCTGCCACTTTCGCGAGTTCTTCTGCGGCTGCGCGGCGCTGTGAGAGAAGCGTCACAGACAGAAAGACCATACGGACCGCGATCCACGTGCAACACAAACTCAGCGCATGCGCAGTGAACTCGGTACGATCATGAGACACGAGATAACCATGTGAAGTGGTGAATTTGTCCCTCTTTTGTGCTCGAGATATTAGAGTTCTGCTGCATAAAAGAATCGAAGTAACCGATAAGAAAATGCTGAGACCAATAGGGAGTTTGACGGTTCCACTTCAAAAACATCAACATAACCGAGCTCGAGATAAGTGAACTCCACTGTACTCTCATTTCACCTCCTGTTTAAAGAAACCTGTTTTTGTATAGTGGTGCAGCTCACTGTTAATGTAATAAAGATGAATATTTAGAGAATATTAATGTTAGTTGCAAAACACACATAATTAAGAACGATGGGTGACTTTTATGGCATACATATAAGTGCGGCAAAATATCCGTCTTGGCAAGTATCAAAGTAACTCGGATACGTCAATGTATTGCTTTAGCAAGGATTCATCTATATTTGTACAATTTTCTATTTTTTGAATGCCTGTTCACTTGTCTTCAAGAATGTTTTAAATGTAAATTAGTTAGGCTTGCAGTATTTGCTGTGGTATATAAGAAAATCAAGAAATTATGCAATCAAGAATTATGAAATTTCATTCAGATCTGCCGTTTTGATGGCTTACTATTAGAATACGTTACATGAGTCAAACCAATGACGACAAATAAGCACCGCTCTTGATGATCTCTCACGGACCCTGTAAAGTAGGCTTGGCTGCTCGTGTATTAAAGACCACTGGTCATCTGAATTGGGCTCACTGACACTGACCAACAGGAAGACCTCAGTGTGAGCTGTGCTTCATGCATCAATACACTGTTGGAAATAGACATTTCGCCCACAGAATTTTGCAGGTGAACGTGGGACATCAACGTGACCCACTTGAACTGATGGGAAATCTGAGTGTGAACATGTCCTCGCGGGACACTTTGCAGATGTGCCCACATTTGAAAGCATTGGTGGTTTCTCATCTCTGACTGTGTTTACACCTGGTATTAGATGCGTTTTGGTTGATCGGATCACATGTGGACGAGAGAGACACGCATTTGTTTACACCTGATATTTTAATCCGTCTCCTTTGTCCACTTTCATCCACTTCAGTCCTTTTCTTCTACGGGAGCGTCTATGGGTCAGTAAATGTATGTTTTTTCGGTTCTTTTGATCTAATGGTCAAATAAGCTCATGCAATTTCCTTATAAACGCCCAGAGACAGAAACGCATACGGAGAGCAACAGAAATCAGGAAAGAGAGAGAACATTGTACAGTACTTTGTTTTTCATCTACAAACCAAACGTTGGACTTCAGTCGACAGAGTTTGTCCCGTCTGGCTAGCGCAGTCCCGTCTGGCTAGCGCACATCCCATAATGTTCAGGTATTACGTCTGTCAGTAGACGGAGAGCAGAGGATCTTTCAGTGGCTGTTGGAACGTGAGCGCTTCTTAATAGCAGGTGTAAACCGTGTTAGTGAGACTGACATACATCGGTGGAACTCAGAGGAGATGACACGTGTCTGCATGGGTTTGTGTCCTTGTTTCAGGGCCCTACGGCGTACGTTTTGACGTATGAGCAGAACCGCTATCTGATCTGGAACCCCAGCACTGGACAGCACTACGGACAGTATGACGTATTCTGCCCCCTACAGACCATCGGCTGCCTCATCAGCTCAGACAATGTGAGTAAAACCACAATAAAACTGCAGTTATTGACTTCATATTGATATTGTTCAGTGCAAAGTACATTTTATGATCAATTTAAATTGCACTACTAGTCAAAAGTTTGGAATAATTAAGATTACATTATTTTTAAAAGATGCCTCTATTATTGCAATTTCATATAATTGTTTTCAGTATGAATATATAGTCATTTACCGGTAAGTATAATTTATTCCTGTGATTAAAGCTGAATTTATTAGATGATAAATACAGTAAAACAGTGTAATATTATATCAGTGTAAAACAGCTGTTTTCTATGTGAATATATAGTAAAGTGTCATTTATTCCTGTGATTAAAGCTGAATTTATTAGATGATAAATACAGTAAAACAGTGTAATATTATATCAGTGTAAAACAGCTGTTTTCTATGTGAATATATAGTAAAGTGTCATTTATTCCTGTGATTAAAGCTGAATTTATTAGATGATAAATACAGTAAAACAGTGTAATATTATATCAGTGTAAAACAGCTGTTTTCTATGTGAATATATAGTAAAGTGTCATTTATTCCTGTGATTAAAGCTGAATTTATTAGATGATACAGTAAAACAGTGTAATATTATATCAGTGTAAAACAGCTGTTTTTTATGTGAATATATAGTAAAGTGTCATTTATTCCTGTGATTAAAGCTGAATTTATTAGATGATAAATACAGTAAAACAGTGTAATATTATATCAGTGTAAAACAGCTGTTTTCTATGTGAATATATAGTAAAGTGTCATTTATTCCTGTGATTAAAGCTGAATTTATTAGATGATAAATACAGTAAAACAGTGTAATATTATATCAGTGTAAAACAGCTGTTTTCTATGTGAATATATAGTAAAGTGTCATTTATTCCTGTGATTAAAGCTGAATTTATTAGATGATAAATACAGTAAAACAGTGTAATATTATATCAGTGTAAAACAGCTGTTTTCTATGTGAATATATAGTAAAGTGTCATTTATTCCTGTGATTAAAGCTGAATTTATTAGATGATAAATACAGTAAAACAGTGTAATATTATATCAGTGTAAAACATTTTTTTTTTTTTTCACAAGGTTTATGTCAGTAGTTGTATATTCATAACTGTGAACACCGTCTCTGTTGATTCAATTAAAATGCACATATTCAATTCATATGAATTCATAAGTCATTGGTTGAAACCTATATAATATCTACTGGCTGTGTTCACATTTAAGAAACATTGACATTCTAATCAGTTCTTGCTTTCCCTGGGAATCGAACCCATGACCTTGATGTTGCAAGCACTGCTCTCTGCTGTTAGACACACAGGGCAGTCTTAATAGTAATAATTAGTGGTAATTTAGTAAAATAATTTACTCTTATGTTGTTTGTGGAAACTGCGATACACTACCATTCAAACATTTGGGGAAAGTAATAATTTCTTTAAAAATATATTTGTTTTCAGTAAGGACACATTCAGTTGACTAAAAGTGACTAGAGTCTTTCCACAACAGTTTCCAACATTGATAATAATCAAAAATGATCACAGGAATAAATAACATTTTAAATTCTAATAAAGTTTCACAATATTATTGAGTAGTTTTTGATCAAATAAATTCAGCCTTGTTTGCGCAAAAACCCCTGTCAAAGCTGCATGGAATTTGATTACTGTGTGTATTTAAAATGTGTTTGTGTCACAGGTGTGGTTTAACATCCAGCCATACGCCGCACCCGTGAGAATGAGTTTTGATGTCTCGAAGCCAAAGCTGTGGAAAGCGTTTTTCTCGCGAGCGTTCCCTGATCCGGGCCTCTCCAGTGTGCAGGTGAGACGCATCCACCGTTTAACAGGGTCACAAACTGTGCTGTCGGAATTGATTTTGAGTAATGTTTTTCAGCCGGAGGGACTAGTGTACAAGCGCACAGACAGAGCAGCTGCTGTGGAGCTACAAGACAGGTGAGTTGTGAAAGTCTTGTTTATCAGACACTCACCAGATCACATTCACTTGTGCTGCGTAACACCACAATGAACCTCATTGGTTCTTGCTGAAGGTCAAACGTGTTTCAGGGTGAGCACATTTATGCAGTTGGGCTTTCTGTCTTTTATCTTTTTTCTGTGAAATGTGTCAGTTTGGTTGTCAGGGGCATTGCTTAGGTTCTGATGTGATTTATATATTATCACAATGATCAGCAGTTTTCACTGGGCTGTGTGGATTATCCACTGTAGGACACCTATTTCCCGCAGTGAAACCTCTGTGCTCCTGCGCTGTAGGATAGAGAAGATTTTGAGGGAGAAGATCATGGACTGGCGTCCGCGTCACCCCACGCGCTGGAACCGCTACTGCATCTCTACGCTACGCCAGTTCCTGCCAAAACTAGAGCTGAGTGGAGGACGAGAGGTGGCGGAGGAGCACCGGCTCGAGCTGCAAAGCCTTCTGGGAGAATATAGGGTGAGTGCTCTGCTAGAAGTTACACTTAACACTGTCACATGTTCCCTGCTTTGTGTTTCTTGCTTTTGCTATTTGAAGTTTTCAAGTGTACTTTCTGCTCTCATCATTTCCTGTGTTCACGTCCTCTGTTCAGTTTGATTTTAATGTAATTTAGGATTCTAATGTGGCTGTCAAGCAGTCATGAAATCAAATAGTTTGGCCTATGCAACGTTGACGCATCCAGTGTGAGTTACATGTTGGACTGCAGGAGTTTATCTGAGGGTGTTAACATGTTAAATCCAGCTTGTTGAGTTTTCAAACCAGCAAAAGTGGCAGGTTACCTACTATCCAGAGAAAAAAATATATATACAGTGGAGTTCACTTATCTGGAGCTCGGTTAACTCACCAATCCTATTATGTTGACGTTTTTGAAGTGAAACCGCCAAACTCCCTATTTGTCTTAACCCTAATATCTGGTGAATCTCTGCTGTTAGTTGCTGCACATATGCCTTTTGTTGTTACAAACATATACAGTGTGTGTACATTTTTATAGCGTGCCGATCCTTCATCAAATAAATCGCTTTATTGGCTGTTGGTCTCGATCATCGTTATCTCAACGCTTTTTTGCAACCGTCGACATAACCGGATTACACTGTGAATATATATATATATATATACGCACCAGAATGAACCTCATCGGTTCTTGCTGAAGCTCAGATGTGCTGGTTCTTGTTGATTTCCTGCCATTAGCTCCTGTTCCCTGTCTCTCTGAAACACCCCGAATTACACTCAGCCCAACTGTCAGCTTGTTTAGCTAACGTGATTCTTAGATCGGTATGAGGGCCAGACGTGCTCATTAAAATATTCCATCTTACATGTGAATTGCTCTGTTTCAGATATCTGGGTTTCCCCTGCACCTTCCCTTCTCAGAGATTCGGCCAATCGTTGAAGCCGTTCACAGCACAGGGGTTCATAAGGCCGAAGCCCCGAATGTGGAGTTTGCCCTGGCGGTCCACGTGCACCCGTACCCCAGTAACGTGTTCTCTGTGTGGGTCTACATCGCCTCCCTGGTCAGCGCACACTAGATCTCAGCGGAGCAATACTGGCTATGCTGCATATGAAGGGAAGTCATATTATACATACATTTTTGATTGTGTAGTGCTCGTGCGCCAGTGTGTTTTAACACTAGTTCTTTGTAATGGTATTTATGTGATTTTAAAAAACTTTTGTACATTTTATTTTGTACGTTTTGTTATGTTGTTTTTTTAGGTTGAATCTTACAAAACCCACCAAGAACATGTCTAGGTCATACTGCACTTTCCATCACAACAATGCTTTTATTTTATGATAGTGAGGTAAACGTATCACCTAAATATGTTCTTTACAGTTTAATACCTACTTTTTTAAATAGAGAGCATATTTATATTTTAATTGTACTTGTTCAAGCTGAGGTAAACACTACTGAACCGAACCAGTTCATTATTGAGGCACAATTAAGTGTAAAAAATTGTACATTACACAATATTGGTGCAACAGAATAAAACCATGCAGATGCTTTTAAATGTTCTTTGCTTGTCTAGTGTAATTCTTTGGAGAGACTTTATCTCTGTGTGTGACTGATATATATTTTTTGCTTCACACAGACAGAAATGGATCAGTCAGCTGTTATGATCTCTGTTTGGTTGGGACTTGTTGGATTTGCAGGTGTTTTTTGGCTGTTAGTATGTTGACAGGCGTCCCCTCACTGCCATGCAAGTTAATTTTGTGAACTTCATGACAGTTATACAGATTCATTCTTCTCCTGTACACTTCATAGATGCTGTGTGTTAAGGGATGTTGGGTTTGTGACACGCGGTGTAAGCAGCAGACCAATCACAACAGACCATCTGACCAATCAGAGCAGAGCAGACCAATCACAGAATGCATTTTATTCTGATTTTTTGTATAAATTGCGTCTTTCCTACTTCCTCTTTATTACCTTTACAAGGAATATGTAATATGTATGTATTCATGTGTCTGACCCTTAATTGTTTTCTTCTTTCAGAGTTAATCCCTGCGCTGGAATGTTTTTGAGTCAGAATTGAATTTAGCCGTGAGCTACTTTCACCATGTGCTCTAAATCCCCCCGTTTTCCTGTATTAAACTCAGACCACACATAAAAATCATGGCTACAAACTCTGTAAATAGAAGCACAAAGACTTGCAGAAATAAACCTCTAGGGCAGGGGTCGCCAACATGGTGCCCGCGGGCACCAGGTCGCCCCCAAGGACCACATGAGTCGCCCGCAGGCCTGTTCTAAAAATAGCTCACCATAGCGCTACTTACCAGTGAGCTCTGAGCTGCATCTATTTTTCTTGCTATCCTTTTTTTAAATCACACCCACAAATTAACTCCTCCACTTCACATAATTTAACATAATAGGATAACCTAAAAAAAAAAAAGCGAGCTGCACTGAATACAGCAGTGTTTTTCAACCAGTGTTCCGCGGCACAGTGCTGTGAGAGATCGTCAGGTGTGCCGCGGAAAATTATTCAATTTCACCTAATTTTTCAACAAAAAAAAAAACATTTTGAGCGACTGCAAGCGTTAATGGTGCGCGTCTGTAGTGATGTTACGTCTGACACCGACGCTCCGAAGCCTGCTTCAAACTCGAACGGGCTTTGCAATGAACCACTGCTTCGGAGCTTGTATCATTACGTCACTAGTCACGTGAAAATGACGTTTGAGATAAACACACTGCTTCACTCCGGCAGTGAAACACCTGACTGCTCTGACAGCCCGATCAGTGTTGACGGGTTTCAAACCTGGCGGTGGTATTTCTTATAAAAGTGAAACCAAACCGTGGGTTGTAGTAGACGGTGTTTGCATTTGCGTTATTGTTGAGGAGAGTGGATTGAGTTCATTTCAGTGTTGTATATTCAAAGCAATATATCCTCATTTATATCAGCTTTCTAAACTGTTTTTGTGTACACCTGCATCTGTTCCATGCGAGAGAATGTTCTCTAAAGCTGGCGAAATAGTAAAAAAGAAAAAAACAAATCACCTTTCACCAAAGACTGGAGAAAATAATTTTTCTGAATAAAAACCATACCATTTCATGAACACTTTGTCTAAGTCTTCTGCATGTACCCAAAGCACACCCTCTATTTTTATTTAAATTATTAGTGGCTGGTAAAAATCTTGTAGAAGTGATCATTTGAAAATGTAAATACTTGCAGAGATTTAGAGAAATAAAGTGTTGCATATTGATAGGTTTCCTACCTTGTATAATCATTGTGAGAAATCATTAACATGATCAGTGTCTTAACATAGATGAATATCATTAATTATTAATAATGACATATAATTAAAGGTAAATTCAGCAAATTTGATATTTCGGAAGTGTGTATCAAACTGGTAGCCCTTTGCATTAATCGGTATCCAAGAAGTAGCCCTCAGTTTCAAAAAGGTTGGCGACCCCTGCTCTAGGGGGATCAAGCACAGCACTGAGATTATAACTATGCAACATCACAACATTTATTTCCATCTACGGGGTGCGTAAATCTGTGGTGAAGATCTTGTGTTGCTAATGCAAGAGTCCAGCACTGTGTGAAGTCTCCTGCAGCACAACACAAACACACACAAACACACTGAATTTGAGCTCTGGACTTTTTATGTTCCCTCTCAACCATTCGTTCACAGTTTGAGCTGATGATCCTGGAATCTGTCCATGAGAAGGTTTTGTTGTTGTTGCTGCAGATCGGTGTGATCGAGAGAGTTTGTTGCTGCATCGTCTGGTTTGGACACGGTCACATCACTTGGGTGTCTCCGTTGAGCCTTGAACACATTGTTCTCTGGCATCTGATCAAACACGGCATAATGAAAATGAACCCTGTTGCTGTCATTATTCTGATATAAGAGCACCGGCCCTGCTGTCTTTTATGTCTGTTTGGACAAAAATATGTGTATTGTTGATGGTGACTGTGTTATTTACCTCAAGAATGTAACAATGGAGTGTAGATATTAGTGCCTAGATATTTACAGTGGGTACAGAAAGTATTCAGACCCCCCCTTAAATTTTTCACTCTTTGTTATATTGCAGCCATTTGCTAAAATCATTATTAATTTCCCCCCTTCGGTAATACACACACAGCACCCCATATTGCCGGAAAAGCACAGAATTGTAGACATTTTTGCAGATTTATTAAAAAAGAAAAACTGAAATATCACATGGTCCTAATTATTCAGACCCTTTGCTGTGACACTCATATATTTAACTCAGGTGCTGTTCATTTCTTCTGATCATCTTTGAGATGCTTCTACACCTTCATTTGAGTCCAGCTGTGTTTGATTACACTGATTGGACTTGATTAGGAAAGCCACACACCTGTCTATATAAGACCTTCCAGCTCACAGTGCATGTCAGAGCAAATGAAAATCATGATGTCCAATAATAATAATAGTAATTCATTACATTTATATAGCGCTTTATCATAGACACTCAAAGCGCTTACATGGACGGGGGGGGAATCTCCTCAACCACCACTAGAGTGCAGCATCCACCTGGATGATGCGACGGCAGCCATATTGCGCCAGAACGCTCACCACACACCAGCTTACTGGTGGAGAGGAGACAGAGGGATGAAGCCAATCAGAGAATGGAGATGGTTAGGAAGCCATGATGGACAAATTTGGGATTTTTAATGACCACAGAGAATCAGGACCACGGTTTATCGTCTCATCCGAAACTGCTGAAGAGCTCAGAGACAGAATTGTGGCAAGGCACAGATCTGGCCATGGTTACAAAAACATTCTGCTGCACTTAAGGTTCCTAAGAGCACAGTGGCCTCCATAATCCAAAATTACCCAACAAAATAGGCAACTTTATGTCTATCATATACTGCATGTAGGCTTTTGATAAGATGTTCCACTGACAGCCAAAAGGAGGCAGCAGTGAGTTACAGTTCCAAATGCCAGATGCTGCACTGCAGTTCTTCATATTAATTCATTTGAATGCCGCCGCTGTGTTTGCATGAATGTGTGTGGATGTCATTCCATCGGATGTCTGTGAGTGTCAGTGTGTGTGTGTGTGTGTGTGAGGTTGCAGATTATCCTGCCGAAGGCATCATTGAGATGTTGCGGTCGTGCGTGAAGTCAGATGGTGAAAGCCAGCATTGTGTGAGTCGAGCCTGAAACTTTGACTCTAAATCTGGGTTTGAGGAGGAACTAACTGGCCCTGAAGAGCGCATGTTTCTCTGCTGAGTGCTATGGTTGGACTCTGCACCACAGCAAACCATGACAAGAGAGATAAAGAAATGCAGAATAGAGGTTTGGTTGTGCTGAGGTTGGAAAGTCCCTCCTGGATAATGGAGAGCAGCTCATACTGCCATGATCAGATCAGACACAGAATCATACTGATCTTGGCACAGTCAGAACAAATTTAGAAATATGAACACAAATCCCTTTCAACACTGATGATAATCATAAATGTTTGTTGATCATCATATCAGAATGATTTGTGAAGGATCATGTGACACTGAAGAATGGAGTAAGGATGCTGAAAATACTTTTTTAATCACAGAAATACATTATAATTTACAATATATACAGTATAGAATATAGAAAACAATAATTTTTAATTGTAATAATTTTTCACTTTACTGTTTTTACTGTATTTATAATCAAATAAATAGTCGTGCTGAGCAGAACAAACTTCTTTCCAAACCTATTAAATGTATATTTAATATTTATCTATTTTAATCATCATTTTCTGCATTGGAAGACATGCAACATCTATACAAATAAATAAAAGCAAAAGCACTTTAAAGTCAAGCAATGCACTGAAACACAATTAAAAGTAAATTCTTAACTTACTGAAAGCAAAAATGCTGTGTGACGTCACAAGCACAGTAAATGAAAACATATTTGGTACCTCTAACAGGAAGAGCGACAGCAGTGAAGGACCAGGCCTTGACTCTGTTATATTATGTTTTGTTTATGTGGGCGTGTTTTGTGTTTGTTTATTTATTGAAGTTGTTAAATGTTCGCTTTCGAGTCTCTTCAGTTCAAACGCAGACCGCCACATTTCAATGGTGTGGTCCCATCACAGGTGCTCCCTCGGAGCGCACCTGTTCTGAGATAGGACCTCGCGAAAGGAGCGCGTCCCTCCGAGCGAGTTAGAGAGCAGTTTCTACAGCCGCTACTTCATAGTGCCCAAGAGGGATGGACATGCTGCTTCGCCATCTGCAGTCACTGGGCCTGCGAGTGAACATGCAGAAGAGCATGCTCACCCCGAGTCAGTATACAACGTATCTAGGTACAACGTCAGGGCTTTGTGGATTTACTTGGACCGATCCGCCACATTCCAACAGTCAGACCAGCTATTTGTGTGCTATGGTGGCGGTACTGGAGGAAATGCTGTCTCTAAACAGAGACTTTCTTACTGAACAGTGGACACTATTGATTTGGCCTATGCGAACCAGGGACAGGATTGCCCTCTCAACATGAGAGCTCACTCGACGAGAGCTATTGCTTCGTCGTGGGCCTGGTCTAGAGGTACGTCAATGCTGCTGGCTGCTCTTATCAGAAACATTCGCCAGGTTTTATAAACTGGATGTTCCATCTTTGGCTTCTCAAGTGCTTCTGTGACAGAAAAGACTAATGTGCATAAATTTGCCTGAAAATAAATATATTATGTACATCCTTATTTAAACTGTAAACATTTTTTGACCATTTGATACTGAAAAATAAAATGAAATATAATCAATAAATAATAACATATTCAAATTGATCAGCAACATTAACTCAGGAGCACAATATATAAAACACTTTGAATTATAAAGAAAGAATGAATAAAACAGTTTGTGCCTTTTTTATCAAAATGAGGAAGTCAGGATTAATGGCTGCAATGAGCTTGTTTTGCAGTGCACAGCTTTTCGAAGCGGGGTTTGAAGCATGATTCTGCAACTCTCAGCTCATGATGTTTTATTAACAAAGTTTGGGAGGAGCACGTTCAAAGGATTAACGCAAGCAACACGTCATCAGCAATTACACCTCATCCTATCAGCAGGGGAGGAAACGTGCATAAATAGACGTTTCGACTCACCCACATATCTCGACATTTTTCGGCATCTTCGCCAGTTTACGGCTTCTGCCACGCCTTGCAGCAATGTCCGAGATTCAGCTCTACCCGTCTGATGACGATCTTCTCTTCGCTCCGGCTTCTCCATCGCACTCCTGCGATGCCATGAGCACTCACGCTCAACTAGATTCTGCAGCCGAGCAGCCAACTACACCGCGCGGTCGCCGGCCCAGCCGCGCCGCTTCCCGAACCCCACGACGTCGAGGCTTGCCCTCACCTCCACCTTCAAGGCATCCATCTTCCTCATCTTCAGCGTCCTCTGCCACTTCAGCACACTCATCGATTCCGGCCATAGAGAAATGGACTGTGTTAGGATTGAGACAGGCTTTATCCAACGCCAGCGTCAAAATCCCTTGGAACGCGAGAAAAGCTGATTTATACCAATTATTCGTCTCTCTTCAGTCAACAACTTCTCTTCAAAAAACCTCAAAGAATACAAGAAAAACCCGGATTTCATCAAAACCATGCTCTTCAAAATCCCCATCTCACCGCAGCAGCAGGCCCTCTGCAAGTCTGGGTCGCGCGCCGGGTTCTGCAGCCGTCAGGCCCAGCTCGCCCCCCCTCACAGCTGAGCGACACATCGGATCTCCTCAGCCAGCCTCTATCAACATTCGCTATCCTCCAAGCACGAGCTCGCCTCCGCCAGCAATACAAGCTCAGCCTCACCAATGCAACCCCTTTTCTAACTCTCTCCCTTACGTCTGGCCTGCAGCCCCCCCATCCAATCCTAACGTGAGGCTGCCTCCGTTAGCGGTGCAGGCCCAGACTCCCCTCCCTTTTCCCCCAACTCTCCCTCTTTCTAACCTACCCGCTCCTCCCCAAGCCCCAGGGGCCGACCTAAGCGTGAGGCTGCCTCTGCATGCGGCCCCTGCTGCTTTCCCTCCTATTGTCCTCTCTCAAACTAAATCTACTTTCACCCTGCTTTCTGCTACTCCACTGGCTATTCTACCAAACGCCCCAGTTTTTGATCCGCCTCCTGTAGCCAACAACATCAGATCCTCGCCGGTACAGACATCGACTTGTCATCCTTACTGTCTTTACTTCCGCCTCCCACTCCAGATTTTCAAATCGACTGCGGCGATTTTTCAGTCACTCTAAAAAACCCTCCTCATAATACATCCCGCACTCTTTCCTTTGCCGAGTTTTGCTTAGCTTTCAGCCGCTACAGTGACGTCATATGTGCCGCTCTACCCCACAGGAGACGAGAACTGAACGATTATCTCGCGATAATAGCAGAACTCGCACTATCGTACAGAGGGACACACTTTTACACTTACCACAAACTGTTTTCCGCCAAATGTGCAGTTCGAGTAGCCCAGTGGAACCAGTGCCCATACTGGGGCGCTCTGGATATGGAATTACACAACAGAGTGTTTTTAGGCTGCCGCAACATTTCATGCGCGATCTGTAGGTCATTGTCACACAACACCTCAGCCTGCCCTCTTTCAAAACCTCTTCACAGCTCCGAGTCACCACAACCGAAATCTACAAGTTACGTCCCATGGCAAGCCAATACAAACTCCAATCCCTCCGCCACAAATGCCATTTGGAAAAATAACTTCACTTCCAGAAGCCAAGTCTGCGGTAACTTCAACACAGGAAAGTGCACAAGACAGCGCTGTCGTTTCCTGCATGTATGCAATTATTGTGGCGGCGCCCACGCCCGCATCATTTGCCCCGTGAAAAGTTCTCAAAATAAAGTTGTATCAAAATATTTATCGACTCCCGTGAACATCTCTCAGTTAGCCGTAGAATTATCCATGCACCCTGACACCAATTTTAAACTTTTCCTCCTGTCCGGTCTCGAGCACGGCTTCAAACCCGGCGTCGAAAGCCTGCCCACCCAAAATATTATCTGTGATAACCTCCAATCCGCCCTCGCTGAACCTGACATAGTGGACAACCTGATCAAAAAAGAGATTGACTCAGGTTTCATGATCGGTCCTTTTAACGCCCCACCTTTTGCACATTTCCGTATCAGCCCTATTGGCGTGGCCACCAGAAAATTTTCAGGTAAAAAACATCTAATAGTCGACCTCTCAGCCCCACACAATTCCCTGCACCCTAGCATAAACAGTCTGATTCCTCGAGAAGAGTACTCTCTTCACTACCATAACATCGATCAAGCTATCACCCTGATTAAAAACGCCGGTCGCAACGCTTGGCTCGCTAAAATCGACATCACTTCAGCGTTCAAGGTAATGCCCATCCACCCGGATTTTTGGCATTTATTCGGAGTGCGTTGGCGTAATATGTTCTATTTCGCCGTCCGCCTAACTTTCGGGTGCAAAAGCAGCCCAAAGATTTTTGACATGCTATCAGAAGCGATTTGTTGGATCCTTTATAACAACCACGAAATCCCGTACATTATTCACCTGCTCGACGATTTCCTAATCATCTCGCCCCCCGACGCAATCTCAGCCGCCCATCTCCTCACCGTTCAAAAAGTCTTCAGCGAGTTCGGAATCCCAATCGCCCAAGATAAAACTATGGGCCCAGCCACATCCATCGAATTTCTGGGCATTAACCTAAATTCAGAGAAATTCCAAGCAGCACTACCCAAAGAAAAAATTGACAGGATCATTCTGATCGCTTCAAACCTCCTAGACAGCCCTAATTTCGCGATGCGCATAATCCCGCAAGGCCGCTCATTCATCTCCCATCTCCTCTCTCTAGCATCGTCTGTGCACGCTCTCGAGGACCAACTCACTTTAACCAGTTCGTGTTGTAATGAGCTCAGCCTTTGGACACTCTTCCTCAAACAATGGAACGGTATTTCTTTTTTCTACAATAATCTAGTTTCTCTCCCCGTGGACATTCAATTGTTCACAGATGCAGCACCCTCCATCGGTTTCGGGGGCTATTACCAGGGCCGGTGGTTCGGGTCTACATGGCCACCCCAGCTGTCAGACACATTGCAACAGTCATTTTCCTCAGCACTGTTCGAGCTGTACCCCCTGGTAATAGCCGCCTTCCGGTGGGGGAAAGAATGGTCTGCCAATAGCATTCTAGTACATTGCGACAATGAAGCCACCGTACATTGCATTAACAAAGGCCGTTCACACTCCTCCGCACTCATGCCTTTCCTCAGACGCCTCACTTGGATCTCAGCCTGCAGCCAATTTATCATGATTGCAAAACATGTCCCCGGAGCAAAAAACCAAATAGCAGACTCTCTCTCTCGTTTTGCTTTTCAGAAATTCAAGCTGCTGGCACCAGAAGAGGACCCATTACCAACCCCAGTTCCTCACTATTCAGAACTAATATTCCCATAAACCATCCTCTTAAAAAACTCCTTGACACATCACGAAACACAATCCTCCAAGCAGTTTCCCTCCGAACCCTCCAATCATATCTAACTGCATGGAAGAGCTTCAAGACTTTCCATTCCATTTACAACCTGCCTTTCCCCGACTTTTCCCTGCTCACCATCACCTCATTCATATCCCACCTTTACAACACTAAGAACCTCCGAGCCAACTCTATTAAAGGTTATCTAAGTGGATTACAATTTTTTCATAAACTAATTCTCGGCTCACCCTCCTCAGAAATAGCCAATTCCCAGACATCGCTACTCATCAAAGGCATCCAGAGAACCCAACCTAACAACCCAGACCCCAGGCAACCTATAACTCTAGAAATACTCTCCAAATGCATCTCCACCCTCCGCCGAGGTTTCCACTCCATCAACACTTCCCGCACCCTTGACGCTATGTTCATACTGGCCTTTTTTGGTTTCCTCAGATGCTCAGAGCTCACCACCACATCCAACTTCAACCCATCATTGCATCCCACAATTTCCAACTTATCAGTATTGGACAATGAAACAATTTCTTACTTCATCAAACGAAGCAATCAGACCAAAAAAGGCCACTTCATCTACATATTCCATCTTCCGTCACCAATCCAACCATACCAAACCCTCTTAGCTTACCTCCATCGCAGGAAATCACAGGCCAAACTTCCATCCGACTCACTCTTCATAGACGATTCCAACCGCCCTATTACACGTTTTTGGTTCCAGAAATTCCTTAAAGCTACGTTACTCCAAACCGGTTTCCCGACAGAACATTTTTCCAGCCATTCCTCAAAAGGCCTTTCCCAACATCAAATCCAAGCTCTGGGCCGCTGGTCTTCAGAGGCTTTCAAGAGCTACATCAGGTCAGATAGATCACTCATTAAACAAGCCCACCAAACCCTCATCAGCTAAGCACCAGTTCCTCTCCACCAAACCCTTCCTTTCCATCTCCGCAGAATAGCGCTCCCGCAGGAGCCAGCCCTCTCTAAACCCCCACTGCCGCAGCAGTGACGCTCCCGCAGGAGCAAACTATCTCTAACTCCCACTGCCGCAGCAGTGACGCTCCCGCAGGAGCAAGCCCTCTCTAACTTCCACTGCCGCAGCAGTGACGCTCCCGCAGGAGCAAGCTCTCTCTAACTTCCACTGCCGCAGCAGTGATGCTCCCGCAGGAGTTCAGTTACAAGGTTGATGTGCTTTTATACTCCCAAGGGAGCCAATCTTTCAAATCAGTTCCACCACCGCGGCAGCGACGTACCTCTTTGGTCCTGCAGCGGCCCAGAGGGTTTTTTTCCCCGCTGCAATAGTAGCGACGTGCCTCCTGCTGCCGCGGGGGCCCCGAGGGGTTTTCCCCTGCTGCGACGTTGACGTGCCTCCTGCCGCTGCAAGGGCCCAGAAGGGTTTCCCCTGCTACGACGTTGACGTGCCTCCTGCTGCTGTGAGGGCCCCGAGGGGTTTCCACTGCTACGGTAGTGATGTGCCTCCTGCTCCCACAGCGGCCCTGAGGGGTTTCCACCGTCACAGCAGCGACGTGCCTCCTGCCATAAGTACTGGCAAAACAATACATTTATAGTTTGAAAAATGGAAATAAAAGGAGGAAATAACATTCCATTCAATTATAAACCGACAAGGTTTATTCAATCAAATACACATTGCATAGGTAGATATAAAGATCACTCTATTCTTTAAAGTTCACTTCCACATATTTGAGAATCAGAATATCATGTAGTTGATGTCATAGCCGACATGTTGATGAATATTTTGAATAAAAAAGAAAAACTAAATAAAAGCGAAACATCTGTCATACAGCGTTATTGTGGCTGCGGTGTCACGTGACGAGCATCATGTGTCGCCATGTTAACAATAGTGGGACACGTTCTAAAATAATGAGCCAAAAAAACTCAGCGAGAATATTATAAACTAACGTGCGAAAGGGTTAAGGGTTTTTTATCTGCACTTCATATCTCCTGTGCTGTGCGCTCCTGTTCGGTACAAAAAAAAATCTACTCCCTGTAGCAAAAAAAAGCATGTTCCCGGAGGTCATACGCCCGGTCAAAACTTGTATATTCAAGTTGACCTAACTTGCCGCTCACGTTGACTGTACTTAATACTTACTTGTACTTATATAATGTACTTAAACAATTAAGTTCACTTAACTTGGTGTTCATTTTAAGTGTACTTGCATATTTAAGTGAACTCAACATGAAAGCTAAACTAAAATTAGAAATTATTTATAAATTAAAATTATAAAAGTTCTTATTTTTGACTGTAAGTTTTGTGCAAACATACCAAACTAGAAAAAAAATACATAATGAAAAGTATATTGTCTTTATTGGCCAACCTTTTGCATTAATGAAAATACAGTACACACTGTATTCTGTAACAGAATTGGGTCACAATCACACTGTACAGCGCTGTAAAGAAAATGAAGGAGAGATCCTGCATGTTGTCCATCACTACTTGGCCTTCAGGTGTTATTTCAATAGAGGAAGCCAAATGCAAAGAGTTGGGGATCTGAGGATCGGTGTCCTTGAATAAAATCCTCACTAGCACATTCAGGATAGTTTCAATGATCAAATGCCTAGTGAAGAAAACAGGCATTAATATACAGTGGAGTTTGGTTAATACATAAAATATAAAATATAACATATTTTATACCTCAACATAAAATACAAACCTTTAATTGTATTCTCCAACATTGCAAACACAATTTCACTCACAGCGTAAACAATCATAACATTGTGCTTCTACTTTCTTGCTTCTGCCTGCCTAATGTGCTTTCTCAACAAATTCGGCTTTGTCCCGTCATTTAACAACCTGGATCTTCAATCCACTTCCAAAACGTCGACATAATAGTATTGGCGAGTTAACCGTGACTCGAGATAAGTGAACTCCACTGTATTATATTCATGAAAAGAGTATTGTGATCCTGCATCAAAGATTGTTTCGTTGCCTTTCTCCCTTAAAAAACCTGAAAGCATGTGACCTGGCCTTAAGTTCTTGTTACCTTTCCTAAACTGTTGTGTATAAATTGTGTGTACTGCAGCATGTCCAACCCATCGGCGCTTGGCACCTGAAGTCCCCAGGCTCTGGTTTTTCAGATGAGACCAGGCTAGACCGGTTTGCTGCCCCTCTCTGCACCCCGTCCAGAATCACAGCTTTACACATGCTCCGCTCCACCATGAACACCCATTGGTGAAGACATGAGAGATTTGTGTCTGATGAACTTTTCTCATGTAAATAAAGGTCACTTTTCATTCTAGAAACTACATTCCTAATAAACATTTAAAGTTTGCATGGTTATTTTTCCTTCATATTGCAGAAATGCAGAAATAATTATGTTCCTGTCTAGTTTTGCATTCCACTATGGAAGAAAAAAAAGGAAATTGTAAAAGTTTGCAAAAAACTTGTAATTCTGACAAAGTCATAATTGTGAGATGATAATGTTGCAATTACCATTCTGTAATTTTGTGGCAGAAACAACTTTTCATACTCCACCTTTTTTGAATGAGTTTTTCTAATTGTTATGTTTTTAGACGGGTGTATAAACTCACACAGTATGGCATCTTTTATGATGCTTTCTGTTAAGTGTTATTAGTACAATGGAATAATAAGTAAGGTCTACCATATATAGTTGAGTTTTTTGTGCTCTTTCCCCCAGTTACAAAATGATCTCGCTCGGATATTTAATGTCTTTATTTCTCTGTTACAGATAATGATTTCTATTTTCTCCTGTCTTTATTCTCCTCTTTGTGTTCCAGACGTCATATGACAAGGATTTCTGTGATTCAGAGTGGCCCACTTTCCTTAGTGACTGTATCCCTCCAGCTCGCGTGAAGCACTGCAACAAGATTGGAGAAGTCTTCTCAACTATCAATGATTCCAGTTATACTCAAAGTATGCGCAAATCCCATACAAATTTCATTGTAGAAGCATGCTAATTACTGTCCTGGTTATCAAACTTGGTGCAAACAAATGAGGTATTTCAAATACATTTACAATAATTTTATCTAAATACATGTTCTGTAAGTAGAAATATTTCTTAAACCTACAAAAATGATTGAAGTGATGTTTAAATGTTATTCGAGTAGAAGACAGTCAGCGGTCAACACCAGACATATCTGTGGATTATTTCCAAGTAGCATATCTCAGGAGGAATGATACACATCTGAATGGACTGTAGGAAAATGTTCAAGCACATCTTCAGTGTTCCTACAGAGAGCTGAGCAAACACTGAGGAGATTCAAAAGAAACTGTCACCCAAAACATTATCTTTTCAGGTGTTAGTGCACACACGCGCTCTCACGCCCACACACACGCACACACACACATACTCACATGCACACTCTCACGCACACACACACACACATATACATGCACACTCTCTCACACACAGACACACTCATTCTCTCACTCACACACACTCATACACACACACACACTCTCACCTGCGCACACAGACACACATACACTCTCTCAGTATAAACAATAAATTACAGTTTTTCTCAATTGTTTACACACATTTTCTGAAAGCATGCCTCATATTCTCAGAACGCTACACACAAATAAAAAAAAACACACACAATGGGCAAAACCCCTCAATTCTCCTGCAGAATTAAACTTTACATTCAAAACAATGTTATTTCTTCTCAAAATGGGATTTTGTTTTCAAATGACACACACAAACCATCATATGTGAAGACATTTATAAGAACCAGCTGAACACTGATGTGCTCAATGTAAAACACTTCTTCTCCATTCATCATAAGGACTTTTTTGGTTCAGTGTTGCACTTACAGACAGTACAAACATAAGTGTGTACAATATTTGAGAATATTGTTTTTATACTGAAAACACACAAATACACGGTAAAATTTTATTTTTCCGGCAAAAACAATGTACACAGAATACATTCCCATTCCCAACCAACACAAATGCACAAATTGCACATACACTACATACAAAACAGAAGAATTTACTCTATACAGTTACAGTACAAAAAAAAAAAAAAACTCAAAATATACCTATGCTGCATCCTCTCTTCTGTTGCGCTCTGGCCACAGCACCTCATCCACATCACACGCAATGTTTTCCCTGGCCATAGCTTGGAGAAGAGGTATATGCGTTTGTGGATTTCGGTCATACACTTTCCATCTCCAGGCAGAAAAAAATTCCTCCCTAGGATTGAGGAATGGAGAATATGGAGAGAGATAAATAACTAAAAAGCGTGGGTGGGCAGTGAACCAGTTACGAACCAGAGCAGCCCTGTGGAAACTTATGTTGTCCCAAATGACAACGTACCTGAGCTGCTCTGGGCATTTGCCTGATCTGGTGGAGTGAGTGTGTTGTGTAGGGTGTCGAGGAATGTGATCAGATGGGCGGTGTTGTACGGGCCAAGGGTTGCATGGTGATGGATGACGCCGTGGTCGGTAATCGCTGCACACATTGTGATGTTCCCTCCATATCATTGTTTTCTTTTATTTTTCTTTGTATTTGCCGTTGTTTTCAAGGACCATGTTCATGATTTCAGTTTCCTGTTCAGGAGACAGAACACGTTCCCGACCACCTTGTGTTGGTAATCTTTCAGTTCTGCAAACAAATAGTAAAATACTGTAAATACAAAGTAGGTATACATTTCCTAAATACTTGAAACATACTTTACAGTATTTTACAGTCCTACAGAACAGTCCACAGGCAATACTGTACTACTTTATTGATATGCTGTACTGCAATTTTCTAGTGAGAGTAGATTTCTTACCTGTTCTCATTTGGGAAAGTCCGGATGATGGATGCTGCAGTAAACCTGCTCAAATGTGGCTGCACTCTTTGCCCAGCCTCGCTCATTGTTGGACCACATGATCAACCAAAGTGGCTCGGATCTCATCAGAGATTACGCTCCTTGGCCTTCCTCGTCCTCATCCTCATCCTCTCACTCCTCTGGCTCTGCCTCTGTTTCCAGTGTTGGCATCCATTGCTCCAGAACAGAAGAGCTCACCTGTTGCCCTTTTATGCTAAAGCTCTGACTGCTAATTGTAAAACTGTGTGACGGGTGTTTGCCCGAATGGTGTTTTGAATGGTGTTCATTGTGAAAACAAGACATTTTCTGCATTAAAATTGTGCCAAAAGCAGAGAATTGTGTGTAGTGTGTTTTAGAACTGCAATGTAAGTGTAAAGCAGGAACTGTGCTTGTAGTTCAGCAGAATTGGTTCAGGGGGTTTGTGAATGAGTTACATATTGTGCTCATTGTGTCTCAACTACCAGAATGAAATGAGCATGAAAGCATGTGTAGTGTTCCCCGATCTTCCAGTTTGTTTATGTTCATTGAGAGTTTCGTTATTATGTTTAAGATACAGTAATACCTCGGTTTACGAGTTTAATTCGTTCCAAGAGGGAGCTCGTAAACCAAAATGCTCGTACGCCAAAACAAATTTCCCCATAAGAATGCACTAAAAATCAATTAATTCGTTCCACATGACCACAAATGCCCATTTTAAATATTTTTTTGGTTTTACCCTATTAATTGCAGTTAAAATTGTAACCATTAAGATCTCATATAAATACTAATTAATAATTGACAATTAAACTCTAGAAATACTTGACAATTTAATGTAATGCATGTCAGATTTGAGCAGCCTGCTTGGAGGAGAGAGAGGAGGGAGGAGAGGGGAGCAGGGAAAGCAAGGATGAAAGCAAATGAGTGAATTTATTATAATAGTGCAGAAAACAAACGAGTGATAATCCAGAGTTAAAGTCGTGGAACATGGGAGCCGCGAAAGAACGAATTCACGGGAGCCGCAAACGAACGAATTTGCGGGAGCCTCGACGGAACGAATTCGCGGGAGCCTCGAACGAACGAATTCGCGGGAGCCGCGAATGAAGGAATTCGCGGGAGCCGCAAGAGAACGAATTTGCGGGAGCCGCGAGAGAACTAGGGGAGCGCGGGGCACAAAGTAATGCAGGGTAAATAGTAACAGCGAGTTTTTATTATTATTATTATTTTTTTAGATAGTTGCAGGGGCATAAATGTGACATGCTAAAGGGCTTTTTATCACACTGTTTGCACATGTCTTCTGGCCATTTTTCGAGAAATTTCATCGAAGTTTGGATGAGAACCACAGGAAAAACTCTTTTGGCAGCATGCAAATATTTTTTGTTATAGTAGTTGTTTTTCGATTTTCAAAGAATGTGTGAAAGATTGTTAGTCTAATCTTATATTGTTATGATTACCATCTTCTTGGCTAAAAGATGGTACCATTTTGAAAGACGTGGAAAACACATAGTGGCTGCTATCCGGTCCTGAAGTAAACAAGACAGCGCGGGGTTAGTTGTAACACTAAGCCGCATTGAACAAGTTGCATCGATAATCATATATTTTGCATTGTATTAACCTATTAAAACGTTTTTCATGTCATTACATTGTTCAAAACACAACAAATTTAAAAAATAAAGGAAAAAAGTTATGCTTATGATCATCAAGACGCAACTTTTTTTAAACAAATAAAAATACGTGAATGAACTTGCATTGGATAACATGGTGTTACAACTAACCCGCTGTCTGTTAAAACGAGCCCCGCTCACGGGGTAAGAAGTCACATTTTACTCCTTGCGCTTTTGCCGATACTGCAGAGAAACGGCAGGTCCGACGAACATGAAAACAGTGCTCATTTGTAGGAGAGGCTTATATGTTGTTTGTATAAAAATATGGTTTGTCTAACCCTATTACTTTGTTTATTATTTGGCTAAAACCGTGTATATTTCACTATGTGAACAATAGTAATCACAATTAATTAATGTTTAGAATATGAGGTAAAAACTTCTGTAAATCACTTATAAAAATATCACTGTGGTGAATGATAGAGCCAATGAATGAGTTAAGGGGTTATAAAAGGGGTTGGAACCTCCTGACTGTGTTATGAGAGGCTGTCTTTAGGATATTTCATGTAAAAATGCGCACAAGGATGCTTAGCGTTAGGACTTTTTCCACACAGAACTGCGCATGGGTGAGGGAAATTTGTTCTCGTACACCAATACAATGCTCGTACACCGATTCGACCCTCCTTGCTCGTACACCGATTTGCTCGTATACCAAGTCGCTCGTAAACCGAGGTATTACTGTACCATTTTCCCCCTCGTGGGTGTTTCTTTTGTGTGTTTGTTTATTTCTGTTATTAAGATATCCTTATTCCTGCACGTGAGTCCTCCCGTTTATATTCCGTGACAGAACTACTATGATATTGCATGTCGTCTTAGTATTTAAAATTAAAATATATTTCATCATAGATCTTCACATTAGCGTAAATGAACATCAGCTGAAAAACAGTGTTGTCTTGTTCAGTGCAGTAAACACTCCCTTCTGAGGAAACCCACGATTTCATCCATTGGCCGAAAGCCACAGATCCCTTCAAACTGAGTGAGTGCGACGGCCGTTTGTGGTTGATGTTTCAGGGAGGCATGGAGTCTGACGGCCGGCTCCTGTTCAAGGACAAATGAAATGAGCCAAACATTCTGTTTGTGGTATTACAGTAACAGTAATATTATGTGTTTGTGGTTATCTGCACCTGGACTTAAAGACAGCTGCCTGTGGTGTGTTTCCTTGACCTTTGACCTGGGAGATTTGCGATTTACTGTCCCAGTGTCTGCTGGGATATCAGAGAAAAGAGGGTGAGCACCTATAATACATATATGTATGGTTGATGGTTATTGCAATAAAGCATCTGAACACGTGGCTTTATTGATAGACTGCCACAAAGTGAATGTTATTATATAGTTTACAAAGATATCGCTTTAAATTGAAGTGAAATAACAAATGACCAAAGATAAGGGAAAAAGTGTCATTAAGAAATAACGTAATTACATATAATAAAGTGTGTTTCCATTGCAGTTAGACTGTTTGAAAGTGTGTTTGTGTGTGTGTGTGTGAGAGAGAGAGAGAGAGAGAGAGAGAGAGTGTGTGTGTGTATGAGAGAGAGAGTGTGTGTATGAGAGAGAAAGAGAGTGAGTGTGTGTGTGTGTGTGTGTGTATGAGAGAGAGAGAGAGAGAGTGTGCGTTTGTGTGTGTGTGAGAGAGAGAGAGAGAGCGTGTGTGTGAGATAGAGAGAGAGCGTTTGTGTGTATGAGAGAGAGAAAGAGACTGTGTGTGTGTGTGTTAGGTGCTCATGGTGGCCGCCAACCTTTTCCTGAATTTCTGTGTTGAAACACACAGTTCCTATAAATGAGTCTTTTGGAGGATTTAAACTATGCTGACACAGTACAGCGAAAGCAGTGTGTGATTTTGTGTTCAGTTGCCAAATCGTCTTCCAGGGACGTTTGTAAAACAAAGAGAGCTGATCTACAAACACTGTGAAACAACACAAACACACAAAGTCGTTACACAGCATCTCTCAAACATGTAACACGCATCGTACCTCTCACCACGGGTTTATCAATAAAAAAGCTTCCGATTTGAGTATATTTCTTTGCACAACTATGTTCTTTTTAGAAAGAAACTGTATCTACGAGGGTTTCCCGCCAGGATTTATGCCGTATCATAGAGACTCCTGTTAGAGTTACAAACAATTTGCATTCAAAGTAGGAACTTTTGATGCTTTTTGTTCAAGTAATGTCATGCATCGACAAATCTGAGTTGTATATTTCTGTTTTCCAAGTGGGAAGATGGAAAGGAGCATTTTCCAAGAGCATTACACAGTTATAATTTCTGGGGTTTGAGTCTCACAGTGGCTTGACATTTCCCAAGAAACTCTCTGAGACTTTCTGATTGTTCTATGTGTGCTGTATTGTCCATCCTCCCTCTGAAATTTAGGGAGTGTGAAGTTTTACTCCCTTCTCTCGCACTGACGCTCAAGGCCGAGTGTCTCCTCCTCAGAGCGCAGCTGGGATAAGTTGAGATAAGTTGAGATCCTGAGAGGAAGGTGGTGAAGTTCTGATTTCGGGATTTGGTGGAGAATAGCAGGTCTAATTTGTCTCTCATTCAGAATTGGTAAAAGATTTTGCCGTTACAATTCCTGTCAGCGTACAAGTGAAGACAAGCGTCAACTCTAGCATGGCAGACTCTGGACTCAAAGGTTGGTGATTTCTCTAACCTGCATGTCTCAAAAGATCATTTATGACCATTTATATACATTATACCTTTTAACTAATGTTGTTCAAATGAATTATACCAATAAAATTTATTCTTGAAAAATTCATTCACTTCACTTTAAAAAATATCTGAGTAATATGGTGAAGGCGGATAATAAAAAATCTCTTGTCTCTTCTATTTACATTATATATATATTTATTTTTTCCTATTTATACCTATATTCATTTCTTTGTCTTATTTTTCATATGTTCTTTTCCTTTTTCTTATTTGAATGCATTGTAAAGAGTGATTTATAATCAAGTTTTTATTAGTTAAAACCTTTCTTTACTTTTCTGTAGTTTTCCATAGAGTAAGGATTAATATTGTCAGCACTTCTCAACAGATAGGACATGTTATCAGATTGTTTTGGGTACAGTTTCTGTTGATAGTTGGAGCCTGAGCCGAGTTCAGCCTTGGAGAAGCTGTATGTGTGTGTGTGTGTGTGTGTTGATATGGTCAGTATTGGTGAGGTGGTTAGCCACGTCACGAACCCGTTATCAACGAAGATATGCTTCAGTCTGCTCTTGTGTGGAAAAGTACTAGTTTTGTTTATCTTTCTTTCTTTCTTAGCCAATCAGAATCATTTAACCGTCATCATTGACATGGTTAGCACCCTCTGTTAGAGTATAATTGCTGTAACAATGTTATTGTATGTGGGGCGGCCTACGAACTCCTTGTGAGACCTGAAGCTTCTGCTGATGAAACTGCAAACTAAACTTCACTAAAATGTCTTCTATTGACTGCACTTCTGACTCCTGGTCTTCATTCAACATATCTGGTCCTCGGGTCTGAACTGTAAATCCCCTACAATGGAAAATGTTGATCTAAATAAAAAAATGTTTAAATACTGTTCAAGCTATTTAATGTCTTAAATGAGTAAAAATAAAACAAAAGCATGTTGTAAGTCGACACCTCTGTGATCAGAACGTGCACATTTATACTGCAAAAACAAAAGCTATTTAAGATTTTACTCCATGTATTAAATAAAGGTTCCTCTTAGCTCTTTTCTCATAGTGATGAAAAATGTTTTTATACTGTTTTGATTTATCTTCAGATTGTATACTAAAAAGTTTAACATTTAGTTATTTAATACTAGTGAAAACTTGTTATAACTTGTTATAAACCTCTGATTAGAGAATTAATCAGACTGTTGTACATTAAAACTATTGAAAATATATTATGTAAAATGACTTTTTCACAAAAGCGTTATATGAATCAAGTTTATCTCACCCAAACGTTTTAATCATACAGTTTTAAAAATGTTTACTCAATAAAAGTAGTTTTTGAGGCCCCACTCAGTGATAACATTCACTCATGTACCTGAACTTCAGACCAAATCGGCAAAACTGTTTGTGTGTGTGTGTGCGTGTGCGTGTGCGTGTGCGTGTGCGTGTGCGTGTGCGTGTGCGTGTGCGTGTGTGTGTGTGTGTTTCAATGAACAAAAGTACATTTCCCTTCAAATTGTAAATCAAAATAAAAACACCCATAAATTGAAACACTTACACATCACTAAAGCAATGCATGTTGTCTGTTATCTATAAACAAGACCTTTGCTGTTATTATTTATTGTATTTTAATTATCCTGATGATCAGTGTTGATTCTGTGTGAGTGAACCGTAATGAACACGACTCGTTAGCACATGATAACTCTGTTTGAAAACTTTAGATCCTCTGTTTGTGACATAATGATCACATCAGAAGACATTCTAATTGTAGGTTTGTCAAAAAAAAAAGTTTAGTCATACATTTTAAATGATTCATCTGATGTGTTTAACAGCCACAGGATAAGCCTCTGCTTATTACGCCTACCTTTTATAAATAATTATAAATCAAATGAGCGTCACTTGAGCATCACAGGTATTAAATTATATGACGAGAGAGAGAAAAGGAAACATTATGCAGAAAATTATACAGAACAGAAAAGAAAAAAATAACAGAAAATAAAAATGATATTAATTGAATTAAATAATTATTTACCAAAAACATTTTCTTGAATTTACAAAGTGAATTACACAATTATAAATCCTTATGCGAATTATTCCATAGATTAGGATCTTTGACAGATATGCATCAGTTCTTAATTTTTTTTTAAACATGCCTCATTCCTCTCAGTTCATACTGACTTCCTCTTATTTCAAACAGCCTCTGGATACAGTTTGGAAGCAAATTATTATAGACCTTATACATTGTCTGTACAGTATAGAAATTAACTATATCAACAAATTTTAAAGCTTTTAAATGAATAAACAATTGATTTGTTGGTTCATAACAGTTAACGTGTTTTATAACCCTTATTGCTCTTTTTTTGTAACATATATATTGGTTTTATATGTATGTCCCCAAACCTCCACACAATAGATCATGTATGGAACTATGAGCGCACAATACAAAATATATAATGAGTTTTTGTTCAAAATATGTTTCGTTCCCTTTCAGGGAACTCGAGCTGCGTCTAGCGCTAGGGGAAATAGTCTTCCTCGGTCACGTGAAGATCTGTGCAACCAATGAGAGACGAACGCGTGCGAATGCGTCACTGCCGGCGGCTGCCGGTGACGTCATGAGCTAGAGCATAAGAGCGCGTCCGAAACCCGGGCGCCTCAGCTCTGAATGTCTTCAGCGTGCTGTGTTTGTGCGAGAGTGATTTTTGAGTGTGAGATATCAAAAAATCAGAATGAGTGTGGAAAATGTGGCGATTGAACAGAGGTTCACACCGTGTGTTCATCCTTGCCCTCGTTTTATAACAGGCAAGGATACACATGTTATGTGTGTAATCTGTTTGGGAGAGGAGCATGCACGGTCGGCACTTGAGAATGCCGGCTGCAAAGACTGCGAGAGGTTTTCTTTGCATGATCTCCGCTCCCGCCTGGCGGTCTGTAAAGAGGCCGCCCAGGCTAGTGTTCCCCGTGGTTCAGGACCTGCAGCAGCCGAGGCTTTGCGGCGCTCTCGTTCCTGGGGATCACAAATGGATCTTGCCGAGTCAGCTGGGGTGGGTCCTGCCTTACCTCAGCTCTCGCGAGATCAAGCGGGTCCCAGTCACGAGCACTCCGAGAGAGGTGCCCGTGCTGTGACTCCAACATTAGCTCTATCTAGTTCAGAAAGTGAGATGGATTTAGCTAGTGTTGGCCCGGCCGAGGAGGAATCGCCACCCTCCTCGCCGGCATTTGAGGAGCTTGTTGAGGTTGTGACGCGAGCGGTCTCTTGTCTGGGACTTGATTGGCCAGCAGAGACCAGAAGCGTTCGTCCCAGAAGAAGTATGTTGGACGAGCACTATTTACCAGTTCGCGTCACTCCCCCGCGCCGAGCAATGCCTTTTATACCAGATTTGCATGCCGAGGTATCTAGATCTTGGGGAAGGCCAGCCTCCGAAAAAGTTCATACACGCAATAGCAGAATGTATAGCAATTTAGTAGGGGGTCAAAATCATTGTTATGGAGGGATGAAAAAAGTGGATGAGGCTCTCGCGAGTTACCTCGTTCCTCAGTCTTCATCCTCCATTAAAGCTCCGGCGCTCCCCTCCAAGCCGATGCGCGTCACATCGTCCTTGGTGGGGAAAGCGTACTCAGCCTCGAGTCAAGCCGCATCGTGCCTGCACACCACGGCACTGTTGCAGGCGTATCAGGCTGAGTTGCTTGGGAACCTCAACGAGGGCGGCAGTATTAGTCCGGAGGCAGTGACAGAGCTGCGCCGGACTGTGGATTTGTCTCTTCGGGCCACTAGGGAGACGGCCTACTCTGTCGGCCGCTCCATGGCAGCTCTGGTGGCCACGGAGAGACACCTTTGGCTTAATTTGTCAACAATGAAAGATAAAGACAAATTTGTTTTGCTGGACGCTCCTCTGTCCCCTTCGGGCTTGTTCGGCGATGCCGTAAAAAGCGTCGTCGACAAGTTTCAGGAGGCTGCACGACAGCAGGCAGCATTCAGTAAAGTTCTTCCACGCCGCCCTCCACGTGAGACCGCCAGTCAAGCCAGGTTTCAGAGCTCCTCATACAGGGCCGCTCAAAAATACAGTGTCGCAACCCGTCTCCCTCCGGTAGATGCCGGGAGGGGGGGCCGACAAGTTAAAGCCGCAGGTCGTAAAGGTGATCTAAGGGTTGTCCTGGAGGCTAAGAAGGCTAAGAGTAAGCGGCCCTGACGCCAAGCCGCAACCAGGTGGTGTGTCCCTGGAGCAGCTCATCAGTCAGCCCGCCATGGGAAAACCACCCCCTCTAAGGAGGGTCCTAGAGCAATCCTCCCAGGTTTCCGGAATCAGCCCCGGCTCAGTGGGGGATATGTTCTTGGTACCAGAGGCCAGCCCAGGGAGGCTGGTTCCCCTAGTAGAATTCCGGGATGCGTGGTCACGGCTACCCGGTATCTCTCAGTGGGTCCTGCGCACGGTAACCTTAGGGTACGCCATTCAGTTCGGGGTTTCTCCACCTCGCTTTTCGGGGGTCCTACAGTCAGTGGTAGGCCCTCAGCAGGCTCTGGTCATGGAGCAAGAAGTAGACACTTTGCTGGCGAAAGGGGCCATCGAGCATGTACCCCTCGCAGAAAGCAAGTCCGGTTTTTACAGCCGGTACTTCTTAGTTCCAAAGAAGGATGGAGGGTTGCGGCCTATTCTGGATTTGCGTCTCTTGAATCGTGCGGTCAGGCGTCTAAAGTTCAAAATGCTAACGCTCAAACAGATCGTAGTGCAGGTCAGATCCGAGGATTGGTTTGTCACAGTCGACCTCAAGGACGCGTATTTCCATGTCTCCATCCTTCCGCAACACAGGAAGTTCCTGAGGTTCGCCTTTGGGGGAAAGGCGTACCAGTATCGGGTGCTTCCGTTCGGCCTAGCGCTCTCACCCCGCACGTTCACAAGAGTCGTGGACGCTGCACTAGCTCCACTGCGGCTGCGGGGCATCCGTGTTTTAAATTATATCGACGACTGGCTTATTCTGGCGCAGTCACCGCAGTTAGCGGAGCAACATCGAGATGTGGTGCTCGCACATATGAAGGAGCTGGGGTTGAGGCTGAACGCCAAGAAGAGTGTACTTTCTCCCGCTCAGAGAACCACTTTCTTGGGAGTCGTCTGGGACTCAGTCGCGATGTCGGCTCGGCTTTCCCCCGAGCGCATCCAAACTATTTGTTCAGCCGTCAAGAGCATCAAGCTAGGCCAGCCACTCACGGTGAAACACTTTCAGAGGGTGTTAGGGCTCATGGCAGCGGCATCCAGTATCATCCCACTGGGCCTTCTGCACATGAGGTCCCTGCAGTGGTGGCTAATGACCAAGGGGTTTTCCCCGAAGGGGAATCCACTACGCACTATCAAGGTCACGGGGCGATGCCTACGCGCCTTGAGCATGTGGAAGAACTCTTGGTTCCTGTCTCAAGGCCCAAGGCTTGGGGCTCTGGTTCGGAGAGTCTCTCTCTCGACAGACGCCTCCCTCTCGGGCTGGGGGGCTGTCATAAAGGACCGCTCCTCACAAGGTCAATGGAACAGTCGGCACCAGACCTGGCACATAAACATGTTAGAGTTATTGGCGATCCGCAGAGCACTATGTGCGTTCCTACCGGACCTTCGCGACCACCATGTCACTGTGTTCACCGACAGCATGACGGCGGTCGCATATATCAATCACCAAGGGGGTCTACGTTCGCGACCACTGTACAAGATGGCGCGGCAAATCCTCCTCTGGGCCCAAGGGAAGTTGTTGTCTCTCAGGGCAGCCTACATCCCGGGGGTCCAGAATGTGGGAGCAGATGCCTTATCAAGACAGGGGGCAAGACCAGGGGAATGGCGGCTCCACCCCGATGTGGTGGAGCAGATTTGGGAAAGATACGGCAAGGCACAGGTCGACCTGTTTGCCTCAGTAGAGAACACCCACTGCCCTCTGTGGTTTTCACTAACGCATCCAGCGCCTCTGGGGCGGGATGCCATGGTACAGGATTGGCCGAGGTCACTCCTGTACGCCTTTCCCCCGACCGCTCTGCTCCCGGGAGTTCTGGCCAAGGTTCGCCGGGACAGGGTCCGTCTCACGCTGGTGGCCCCCCACTGGCCATCCAGGATATGGTTCTCGGACCTGGTATCCCTCCTAGATGGAGTCCCTTGGGAGATTCCAATCAGGAGGGACCTTCTGTCCCAGGCGGAGGGTTGCATTCTATATCCGCAACCAGAGCTAATGAAACTGTGGGTCTGGCCCCTGAAGGGACCCAGCTCATAGAATCTGGTCTCTCAGCCGAGGTTGTCGAGACCATCCTTCAGTCCAGAGCTCCCTCCACGAGGAAACTCTACGCCTTGAAGTGGAAACTTTTCACGTCCTGGTGTGTTGAAAGGCAGTTGCACCCAGTAACCTGTCAAGTCGGCAAAGTAGTAGAGTTCCTGCAAGAAAGATTTGTGGCAGGGCTGTCCCCCTCCACCTTGAAGGTTTATGTGGCTGCCATAGCAGCTTGCCACGTACCTCTGGGTGGGGTATCCCTGGGCAGGGACCCCCTGGTCACTCGTTTCCTCCGTGGCACACTAAGGCTGAGACCTGCGGCACAGACCCGGGTGCCGGCTTGGGACTTGTCTGTGGTACTCCAAGGCCTGTCCCAGGCACCCTTCGAACCTATAGAGGAAATCTCAACCAAGTACCTCTCCCTTAAGACCCTGCTTTTGCTGGCTATCACCTCGCTCAAGAGGGTCGGGGATCTTCAGGCCCTTTCAGTGGCCCCTTCATGTCTTGAGTTTGCGCCCGGGATGGTAAAGGCATTTCTCCACCCGAGGCCAGGCTATGTCCCCAAGGTTCCCACTGAGGTGGCTCGGTCTATCACGCTGCAGGCCTTCTGCCCTCCCCCATTTGATGATCATGAGCAGGAACACAAGAACAAGGTCTGTCCAGTGCGAGCACTGGACGCTTACGTTTTCAAGACTGCCACTTGGCGTAAGTCGGACCAATTGTTCGTTTGCTTTGGGACCCCTGAGGGGGCTCCTGCCTCTAAGCAAACCTTAAGCAGGTGGATAGTCGAGGCTATCTGCTTAGCTTACGAGTCGGCCGGACATGCTTCTCCTCTGAGGGTCCGAGCCCACTCCACTAGGAGCATGGCGGCATCCAAGGCACTCCTCTCCGGAGTGTCCTTATCTGATGTTTGTGCTGCGGCTGGCTGGTCTTCGCCGCACACCTTTATGAGGTTTTACCATTTGGACCTCGATGCCGCCCCGGGGACTAGGGTGCTCTCTCAGTGAGCTGGGACACACCCGGAGGCCGGCGTCACTGAGGTGGCGTTGGTATTGCGTTCCCCTAGCGCTAGACGCAGCTCGAGTTCCCTGAAAGGGAACGTCTCGGGTTACGAATGTAACCCTGGTTCCCTGAGGAGAACGAGACGCTGCGTCTTTGCCTCAGCTCCTTGAGCCTCCGTGCCCGCTTCAGACATTCATGCTGAGGCGCCCGGGTTTCGGACGCGCTCTTATGCTCTAGCTCATGACGTCACCGGCAGCCGCCGGCAGTGACGCATTCGCACGCGTTCGTCTCTCATTGGTTGCACAGATCTTCACGTGACCGAGGAAGACTATTTCCCCTAGCGCTAGACGCAGCGTCTCGTTCCCCTCAGGGAACCAGGGTTACATTCGTAACCCGAGACGTTTTATGTAATATTGCAATGGATTGTGACATTTTTCTTTTTACATGATTAATATGTGATTTCCAGCATAATGTATGAAAAATTATAACGCCTAGACATTTATTTTCATATACTCTATTTCCTCATTTTTAATCCTAATTTTAACTTTATTATTACACTTTCGATTACCAAATATTATAAACGTTATTTTACTTAAATCCAGTGAAAATCTATTATCATCGAATCATTTTGTAAAGATCACCAGTTCAATTTCCACTGTATTCAGAAGCTGTTCCAAATTTTTCCCTGAAAAATATAAATTTGTGTCATCAGAAAACAAAACCATTTTTTATATTTTCCACACTTTACAAATATCATTTATATACAGTACAAACAATAATGTATCTAATAACGAACCCTGTGGAACTCCACAAGTGACTGTAATGCCCGGTGGAGGACTGACGAAGACGAGACGGACAAGAACTGAACTCAAAACTCATTTAATAAACAATAAACCAAAACACTTTAAATATAAACAAAAAGGCACTAGTAGTGCAAAACTCTAGAACACGGATAAACAAAAGACTTGAATATAAACTCAAACGGCACCTCATGTGCACACCTAGGAGAACTCAGAGGGAGAAACCACCACATAAACTGCTGACAGGGAACATCCAGAAACGTCAACCACGGACAAAGACAGGGAGGAAGCCAAGGGGTGAAATACACTAGGAGATGACGATCACCTGGGGCACACTAATGAACTAGAGACAGGTGCAGGGAGGAAACGAGAGGCAACACCCACGTGATAACCAACACACCCACTAACAGTGACTAGACAACCCGGAAGTGACAAAGACCCTACAGCTAGGAAGTGCACACAAAACACCACACCCAGGGCAAAATGGTAACAGTGACTTTCATTAAGTCTGATCTAACATCCTTTATTTGTACAAATTGATATCTCTCATCCAGGTAACTTTTTAACCAGAAATAGCCTTTGCCTCTTATACCATATCTTTCCAATTTCCTCATTAATAGACCATGATCAATAGTGTCAAAAGCTTTTTTTTTTTTATCCAGGAACAACCCACACAGTATATTCATTATTAACCATTTCCATCACTGCCATTGAGGTTGAGCTATTGGCTCTAAATACATACTGATGTTCACTCAATAGTTTATGTTTATCTATGAAATTATCAAGCCTATGCACAAATAGTTTCTGTACAATTTTAGAGAACTGTTTTTTTTTAGTATTACTCTTGTACTTGTTCCATAATGTGTGATAATAGTCCTTTTTACTAAATCTTATAATACTTTTATATTATAATTATTTTCAGCTTGTTTTCTCCTTGTTGTAATAAATTTCCTATATAATGTGGAATGGAAATTGCTTTTCCATTCCATTTGTAATCCATGGTTTGTCCATATTTTTGCTCTTCCTTACAAACTTATTGAAAAAAACAATGCTTTTCATATTTTTCAGTCAGTACGGTTAAGAAAGCACCATAGGCTCCATTAGGATCTGAATTTACATAAACCTCACTCCAGTCATGCTTCTTTAAATCCTCCCCAAGGGCAGCAATGGCTTCTGGTGTTCTATGTCGAAATCATTTTAACGTTGTTTGTCCTATTTTCATTTGGTTTTGTTAAAAATCTTTGAAAAATTGCAAAAACTGGAAGATGGTCAGTCATATAATTTGCAAATAATCCTCCTACAATTTTCCCTACAATTTCATTAGTATATATATTATCAATTAATGTAGCAGTGTCAGATGTTATTCAACTTGGTTTTGTAATCACCGGGAATATACATTTGCTATACATTGAATCTATAAAATCTGATGTTCTCTTATGTCCATTTGGATTTAACAAATTAATGTTAAAATCTCCACATATAATTTGAAACTTGTTCTCATTCCATTTATTTAACACACCTACTAATTTATTCATAAATGTATGAAATGTATGTAATACATCTTCCTGGTGTTCTGTACACACAACTAATAATAATTTTTTTTAGATCTTTCAATTTCAATCTCTATGGTTAAGCATTCCAGAAGATGTTCTATTGTCCATAACATACACGTAAAAAAAAACCTCAGAAAAAAACGGTAAATGACTGGCAGCTACGGCTGCCAAACAAAAACCATAAAATTAAAGTAAAATATCTTAATTCAAATAAAGTGCAAAAACAATAATTTTACCTTTTTTTCCGAGGTTTTTTTTACAGTGTAAAACTGTTATTTTACAGGTATTTACTAAATTATTGGTCAAAAACCTTCAATTAAATGATATCGCTGAGAGTTCTACGGATAAACACTGTTATTTTACAGGTATTTATTAAATTATTACAGTCAGACACCTTTAATTAAATTATATTGCTAAGAGTTCTATGGATAAACACTGTTATTTTACAGAAATTTACTAAATTATTAGAATAGAATAGAATAGAATAGAATTTATTGTCCCTTAACGGGAAATTTGTTTTCACAAACTGTCATACAGTAGCGTGAGCTGGCATGACAGACGTGTCGTCGCAGCAGAGCATGCGCCGCCACACGCTCTCCAGAAATACAAGAATGCAGTTTAGCAAGCATTACATAGCAAACACAAAAGAACATAACTTAATACAGTACACGTGGTCACGTGATGGGATTTTTTGTATGGAGTGGGAGAGGAGATAGATAAGGACAGTACAGGCAGACGAATGGAGGGGGGCTGGGATCAGGATCGGGTGTGTATGGTGCGAGTGAGTCTGAGATTGTGTTGTGTGAGAATGTTAGCCATAACTTCAGATGTTTTCGAGTTCAGTTCTATGGTTTGTCCTTGAAGGGAGATAAGGCAGTGCAGAGGGAACGATAGCAGACCAAGCTGTCAGGCTGACCTCCCAACCAAGAGATAGGGACAAGTGAGGTTCGGGTGGGTTAGTTGAAATACAATTTTTAATCCATTTGATGATCTTCGGTAATTTGTCCGGATCATAATCAATCAATCAGTTCTGGTCCTCAGCACTCGCGTCCGGTCTGTGCAGTTCCCCTAGACCAGTGCTTCTCAATTATTTTCTGTCGCGCCCCCCCCCCCCCCCTAGGAAGGAGTAAACATTAAACGCGCCCCCCCTCCCCCTATTTTGGAACTTTCGCTTTATTGTTTCCATAGTAACGCGTCATGCTTGTCACGTGACAGACCGCAGTCAAAAAAAGCGCTGTTTGATAGATGTTTCACATTTATTTAGTTTTTTCTTTTTTATTCAAAATAGTCACCAACTTGTTGGCTCTGTTATCAACTACCTGATATTCAGATTCTTAGATATGTGGAAGTGAATGTTTGTCGCTTAAAAACCTTTATAATGATCAAGTTCTCTGAGCGCCTCTTTTTTGGATCAGTGCCAGATATGTAAACACGTGCCAGCGCGTGAAAACACGTGTGAATTTAGCGATTGATCACGTGACATATGAACACCGGTGTGATCGTACACATCAATGGGTGAAGGGTTAGTTATCTGAACTTCATATCTGCTGCTCTTGTTCAGTGCAAGAAAACCTACTCCCTGACAAAAAAAAGCATGTTCCCCACGGTCACGCGCGCCCCCCCCTGTCATCGGGGGCGCGCCCCACTATTTGAGAACCACTGCCCTAGACCATAGGCGGAGTTTCACTTTTGTGCTTGGGGGGGCACCTACCAGGCCAGCAGACCATTTTATATCATATTTATATATCATTCATTCTACATATAAAATACATTTACAATGAACAATGACTTTATACCAGTGCTTCTCAATTATTTTCTCTCACGCCCCCCTAGGAAGAGGTAAAAATTTTGCGTTATTGTTTCCATGGCAACGTGTCATGCTTGTCACCTGACATACCGCAGTCACAAAAAGCGCTGTATAATAGATAATTCAAAATAGTCACCAACTTGTTGGCTCAACTTGTTGAAACCTAAAAGAAATCTTATGTGGTTGAAAACACTGAATTGTTGTGATAAATGACAAGCTCTGAGCGCGTCTTTTTTTTTTTTTGGATCAGTGCCAGATATCGCCTGAAAACACGTGTGAATTTAGTGGTTGATCACGTGACACACATGAACACCGGTTTGATCGTACACGTCAAAGGATGAGGGGACGGTTATCTGAACTTCATATCTGCTGCTCTTGTTCAGAAAAAAGAAAACTTACTCCCTGGCAAAAAAAGCATGTACCCCAGGGTAACGCGCGCCCCCCCTGGCATCGCCCCACTATTTGAGAACCACTGCTTTATACAAAGAAGAGCGAATAGAACAGACTCTTTATAGTTGCTGTTTTGTTTTGCATCGGCAGTGATAGGGTTAACACGGGGAGTTCAGAAGTGCGGCGAAAAACAGCGAGTGTGTTAGACAGGTGCGCTTCTTACAGTGTTCTTCATCGTTCCGATTAAAGTTCATAAACAGAGCCTCCCTTGACCTGTCATTGAACTACTTCAGACATTACAATATCTTACCTAATGCAGAAGAAGCCGCCTCTTTTTACGAGATGCGTAGATGTCCACTGTCTTCTCTTCTGATAGATTAGACACTTTCAGTAGTGGATTTATTAAAAAAAAGAGGAATGTCCATTTTGTTTATTCAGCGCGTAAAACAGAACGAGAAGAGCATCCACTCACGTACCGCGATACTTTGAGATTCGCAAATCGCGGGAGAATGTAATAAAAGTAAAAAAAAAATAAAATACAGTAATTAAAAATTAATTAGCCATATCTTACTCATTCTATACTCAGAACTAATAAGATAAGACAAATAAAACGGACAAGACAGGCATTAATTGGCTCTGGTCTGGGTTACAGTCCGTAAAAGTTCACCGATCTGACCCCCGATGGAGCCCACTCTTCCCTGTGTATCCGCAGTCCGAACTGCGTTGTTATGATTCAGTTCCTCAATCTGTATCACTCTCTGATCTAGCAAAGGTCCCGTCCGGACAGGTGGGTTCTCCCAGGACACTCTTCCTTTGTGAGAAAAAAAAAGACTAACTCAATCATTACAGTCAGACACCTTTAATTAAATTATATTGCTAAGAGTTCTATGGATAAACACTGTTATTTTACAGGTGTTTACATGTGAGACCTGTCTGTGAGACCAGGCCTGGGTTTGGGGTTAAGGTTAGGATTAAGCACCACAATGCTGGAAATATGAGTGGTAAGCTTGTAAGTCCTGATCTTTATGAGTAGAAGATGTGTCAGTTAGAAACATGTCGGAATGCCAAAATATTTAAAAGTATTTAGCATTGACATTGTCAGGCTTTTAGGGTTAGGGTTAGGTACACTGTAAAAAAAAATTCTCGTAAAAATACGGTAAATGACTGGCAGCTACGGCTGCCAAACAAAAACCATACAATTAAAGTACAATATCTTAATTCAAATAAAGTGCAAAAACAATAATTTTACAGAAACTTTCATTAAAAATTGTAGTGAAAAAATATGTTATTTTACATATTTTTCCCGTGTTTAAAGTAAGATATTTTACCTTTTTTTACGGTTTTTGTTTGGCAGCCGTAGCTGCCAGTCATTTACCGTTTTTTTAAGGTTTTTGTTTACAGTGTAAAACTGTTATTTTATGGATCTTTCCTAGATTATTATGATCAAAAAACTTCAATTAAATGACAGTGTTAACAGTTCTACGGATAAACACTGTTATTTTACAGGTATTTACTAAATTATTACAGTCAAACACCGTTAATTAAATGATATTGCTAAAAGTTCTATGGATAAACACTGTTATTTTACAGGTATTTACTAAATTAATACAGTAAAAAACCTTAAATTAACTGATATTGCTAAGAGTTCTATGGCTAAACACTGTTATTTTACAGGTATTTACTAAATTATTACAGTTAAACACCGTTAATTAAATGATATTGCTAAAAGTTCTATGGATAAACACTGTTATTTTACAGGTATTTACTAAATGATTACAGTCAAACACCTTCAATAAAACGACAGTGTTAATAGTTCTACAGATAAACACTTATTTTACAGATTTCCTAAATGATTAAAGTCAAACAATAAATAGTCAAGACGTGCTCAGGATTTAAAATTAAGTTTTATTTTGGCAGACAAAATAAGTATAAACAGTATAAAAAATAATTAAAAACATCTCAAACTTCAATTTGCAGCATTTGTTTACATATAATTTAATAGTGTTTAAATTATGTAAAACATGTAATCTAAAATCACAATTATTGAATAAATAAAATACAAAATTTAAATTACTTCAGTAATTAACAATAGTTTATCGGGGGGCGCTAGAGAGCCCGAACAAGATGGCAGCATAGTTTGACGGCTCCGTGCAACTTCGCACAATAAACAGCTCCAGACCTTTGCAAACCTGGTCAACTACATCATACAAACAATGCCTAAACTCCCTGCACCAAAGGAGTGTGAAATCTTCTCGAATGCTCGCAAAACGGGCTCGCGAGGCACGAGGATGTCGTCTCCGGCCGAGAGCGTCGAGGCCGTCGGCGTGGCGAGTGCGGCCGACGTGCTAACTGAGCTTAAATCACTACGCTCTGAGTTCAGCTCTAAGTTGGACGGGATAAACAACCAATTGGGGGAGCTGACGAACTCTATCTCGGTGATTGAGAACAATCTAGGTGAAATTAAACGAGATGTGACAGCTAATGAAGAACGAATCGAGGAGGCCGAAGCCCGCATAGCCGCCACAGAGGACGCGCTGGATAAGACCCAGAGTGATCTGGCTAAAGCAATAAAGCGGATCGCGTTCCTGGAAGAAAAGACAGAAGACCTAGAAAACCGCGGCAGGAGGAAAAATATCCGTCTTTTTGGTCTTAAGGAGGGAGCTGAGGGTAAACGTCCTATTTTGGACTTTATAACCGATATGCTACCTCAGTGGCTGGGCGTCGGAGCTGACAGAGTGCTCGCACTAGAAAGAGCCCACCGTACTCTCGCATCAGTTATCCCCAACCAGAATCGAGCCGTCCTCCTCCGCTTTCTGAACTATCAAGACAAAGAATTCGTCTTACGCGCCACGAGACAACGGGAGATTACACACGATGGATCCAAACTCGCGTTCGTCCAGGATTTCTCCGCGGAAACGATCAGACGAAGACGGGAGTTCAACACTGTAAAAAAGCTGTTTGTGGACATGGGGACCTTCCGAGGATTTCACCTCCAGCCATGTAAACTGAGAGTGCTACACAATGGGAAGATCCAGATGTTTTCCTCTCCACAAGAGGCTGAGGAATTCCACCGCAAAATCTCCGCAAAATAGCCTAAACATGACCAGGTTTGATCTGATTTAAATCGTTTTCCATACTTGAAGAGGGGCGAGTGCATACTTCTCTGGGCAGAAGTCGGGCTCACCACTGGGCCTGATGGTGGCCAGGTAACGTCAAGCTCTACACAGGTGGGAAATATGAACAATTCACAGCAGGCATCAAACAGACTTCTGCTTTATCCTTTCTTTATTTTATTTAATTATTATCTGTGAATACTAAACAGCCTCTGCTTATGACTGTCACTTTATTTTGGATATATTTGATACTTTTTTAACACAGTAAATAGAAGAGAGCAAGGCTGGAGATTTTTTTTTACTATTATTATTATTGTCTGCCTGCTTGCTGTTAAAGTGAAATAGACTACCACCCAATAATCTTAAACTTTAACACTTTTTTTTTTGCCTGTTCTTCTGAACAGAGAAGGGCAGTTCTTATGCCGCCTTTTTCTACACAGATGTGCGCTGTTGACCGTTAGCCGTTACTTGCCGGTCAACTTGAGGGTGTTACGTGTTTCAATGGGGTTGCCTTGTCGTTTGGGGACTAGGCTAGGGTTTTGGGGAGGTGGGGAGGGAATGGGCAGAGGGGGCCCCTCATGCTCTACTCAGGTTATATTTTTTGCTTTTATTAGTTTGTTAGCCTTATATTGTTTTTTATTTGACTTTTACTCTGTCATGGTCACACGAAACCAATGTAGCACACCAAACTTTGTATGTTTAATACACTTAATGTAATAACGTTTAATGTCAGAGGCCTTGGCCACCCAATCAAGCGAAAGAGAATTCTTACATTCTTAAAAAAAGAAAAAGTAGACATAGCTTTCCTTCAGGAAACCCATTTGTCCAATGAAGAGCATAAAAAACTTAAGAGAGACTGGGTCGGGCAAGTCTATTTCTCTAGCTTTACGAGTAATAAAAGGGGAACCGCAATACTCATTCATAAAAAAATACCTTTCATGTTTAAGGAGCAATATAGCGATTTTGGTGGCAGGCAAATACTAATCAAGGGGATGCTATATGGACAAGAGCTGACATTGTTGAACATATATGCACCAAACGAAGATAACCCTAAATTCATGATGGATACAATCAGCTTATTTAATCAATATAACACAGACTTTGGAATAGTTGCTGGAGATTTTAACTGTCATATGGATAGTAGCTTAGACAAATCTTCAACCACACTGTCTAACCTTAATGCTTCTAAGACTCTGAGATTAGCCACGGCTGATGTAGGCCTGGTTGATGTTTGGAGAGAACTTAATCCCACAAAGAAAGACTACACTTTCTATTCGGCTAGACACAAATCATACTCCCGATTAGATTTTTTTTTTTTACCCCAGGATCATCTTTCATCCATAGTCTCATGTGATATAGGGCCCATTCTTATATCAGACCATTCACCAGTCTACCTGCGGTTATCCCTCCCCCAGCAGACAAACCAAACCAAACAATGGAGATTTAATGCCTCACTTCTCACAGACCTTGAAGCCTGTAAAAATGTAAAAAAATGGCTGGAGCAATACAGACAGGATAATGCGGCCTCCCCTGTCACTCCGGCAGTGATGTGGGACGCAGCTAAAGCAGTAATTAGGGGCCAGTTGATCTCATATGCATCTGCAAAAAAAAAATTAATGACTAAAAAAGCAAAACAACTTAAGAAAGAGTTAATCGAGTTGGAACAATGCCATAAACAATCTCCCACAGAGGAAAACTTGAGAAAATTAAATGCAGCCAGAACCAATCTTAATCTCATACAAACAGAACACATTAAAAAACTTCTATTCTTTACTAAACAGAAATATCATGAATATGGCAATAAGCCGAGTAAGCTTCTAGCTTATCAACTCAAAAAAGAACGTACTGAAAGTACAATAAAGTGCACACGTGATGCGGCAGGCCAGTTGAAATATGATACTCAATCTATTAAGTCCGCATTTCTTGATTTTTATAAACAGCTTTACGCGTCAGAAAATCCCTCCGAAACAGATATTCACAGTTTTTTGGAAAAACTATCCTTACCCTCTATTTCAGAGGATGAGAAGGAACAGTTAAATGCCCCATTCACCCCAGAGGAAGTGCTACAAGTAATTAAGTCAATGCCCTCCGGAAAAACTCCAGGTTTGGACGGATATTCTGTAGAATTCTACAAGGCTTTCTGGGTGCAAATCGAGCCACTCTTTATGCCCATGGTTACTGATTTTTTTGAAAATGGCGTTCTTCCTGAAACTATGAAGACGGCAATAATATCTTTAATACACAAGAAGGACAAGGATGCTGCTGAATGCGCATCATTTCGCCCAATTTCACTACTTCCAGCTGACTTCAAGATATTATCCAAATTAACCAGATTATTAATCCCGACCAGTCCGGCTTTGTGAAGGCACGCTATGCATCTGACAACATCCGGAGGTTATTAAATATAATCGACCACTCGTCCTTACACAACAGAACAGCCTTACTACTCTCACTTGACGCAGAAAAAGCGTTTGACAGGGTTGAGTGGTCATATTTGTTTGCCGTTCTGGAGAAATTTAACCTTGGTGAAAAATGTATTAGATGGGTCAGAACTATGTACAGCAATCCACAAGCCCAAATATGTATAAACGGCACCCTCACTGAAAAATTTGATTTGTCTAGAGGCTGTCGCCAGGGGTGCCCCTTGTCTCCGTTTTTATTTAACTTGGCAATTGAACCACTTGCAGAAGCAATACGGACCAATGAAGAGATCGCTGGTATTAATATCGGGAAAACCCAGCACAAAATTTCACTTTATGCCGATGATATAATTCTATACTTAACTAGCCCCGAGCAATCAATCCCAGCAGTATTAGACCTTATCGCTAAGTTTGGAACAATATCAGGCTATAAAATTAATTTGACAAAATCCAACGCATTATTATTTAACTCGTCAGTTTCGAATAGACTCAAGGCAATCTCACCGTTCACCTGGGTACAAAGCAGCTTTAAATACCTTGGGGTGAACGTGGCTCTAAAACTTAAGGATCTCTACTCCATAAACTACATTCCACTGGTTAAAAAGATTAAAGAAGAATTAGAACATTGGAAATTGCTCCCCATCTCATTTCTCGGACGAATTAATGTAATTAAAATGAATGTTCTGCCCCGTTTCAGCTATTTATTTCAGTCACTGCCCTGTTACTTGGATAAAACTTTCTTTAAATCTATAAACAAAATGTTAACCTCTTTCATATGGAAAAATTCTTCCCCAAGAATATCTTTTAAAACTCTAACAAAATCCAGAGAGAAAGGGGGACTGGCATTACCAGACTTACAGATGTACTATTGGGCCGCTCAGACGAAGGGCATGATTAGCTGGGTGCAAAGACGAAATAGTGCACACTGGATAGACATAGAAGAAGAACTTTGTACTCCCATTTCCACAAACTTACTACCATTCATTAACAACATAAACGCACTACATCAAATAACAAAAACATATGTAGTTTACAACACTCTTCGGGCTTGGCAAGACACAAACAAGTTCTGTGGGAATTTTGGTAAAATCTCCAGGCTTTCCCCCTTATCCCCAAATCCAGATCTGCCACCATCGATTGGTGGTTCCTTGTTCGTAAAGTGGAAATGTAACGGTATACACCAATTCCAACAATTGTTCAACAATGATACGCTCAAGTCCTTCGCGGTCTTAATGTCGGAATATGAAATTCCGAAACAGGACTTTTATAAATACTTACAGATTCGCCATCTAATAAACACCCTAAAAGGGGAGAAACGCCTATCTTTGGAGCTAACAAATCTTGAGGAGATTTTGGTAAAATCGACATCATTAAAAGGAAAAATCTCTGAGATTTATAGCACTTTGTTGGACCATTACAGCTCTTCTTTGACCCCACTTAGAAACATATGGCAGAAGGATATGGGATGTGCTTTTGATGATGTTCAGTGGGATACGATATGTCAGAATGTGTTTTCCTCACTGTCCTGTAATAAAATAATCGAACAAAATTATAAATTCATGCACAGAATGTACCTTACTCCGATCCGCCTAAGTAAAATGTTTCCTAATTCATCCCCCAGATGTCATCGTTGCAAATCATGTAAAGGGTCAATTATGCATGTTTTTTGGGAATGCAGGAAATTAAAACATTTCTGGAAGGCAGTACATGATCTAACTGTTAAGATTGTGAAAACCCCACTGGACTTTACACCAACACTGTACCTCTTTGGCACGGAAGTGGACAACACACGGGATACCATATGTAAGAAGAGGATTATCTTGATGTCGTATATAGCAAAAAAATGCATCTTGCTCAATTGGAAACAAAAAAGACCCCCATCATTCAATCTGTTTAAACAAATTCTAAATGAAACTTTAAGACTGGAACAACGCACATACACCCTAAAAAATATGGGGCATGTCTTCAGAAGGATATGGGAACCACTTATGGACCTCTGACACTACAGTGCTTGACATGTGTACATTGTATTTACAAAGATTGAACTGGGATCTGTGACCATGGAGTGACTTGATTTAATTGTATGCAAAAAAAAAATTTTTTTGTGTTTTTCTTTTTTTCCTATTATTACTTTTTGTTACTATTATTTATCTATTTCATTTGTATTATTATATATTTTCCCTTTTGTTTGTTATGTTAAAAAAAGGTTAAAAAATCAATAAAAAGATAATTGAAAAAAACAAAAAAAAACAATAGTTTATCAAATTCTTAAACTAGGATTATGGTGACAGTCAAAACATACTGAATACAATATTAAATTTATGACTGGAGTAATGATGCTGAAAATTCACCTTTGCTAACAAGAATGAATTACATTTTAAAATATTTTAAAATAGAAAAGTTATTTTAAATTGTAATATTATTTCACAATATTACTGTTAGTATGAATAATTAAATAAATGCAGCCTTGCAGGTGAGCAGACGGAACTTCTTTTAAAAACATTAAAAATCTTACGATCCCAAACTTTTGAACAGTGTGTGTGTGTGTGTGTACACTACCGGTCAAATATTTTTGAACAGTAATATTTTTGTTAATATCTTTATGTTTTTAAAGATGTCACTTCTGCTCACCAGGGCTGCATTTATGCTATTAAATTATAAAAAAATGAAAATAAGCTGTAATATTGTAAAATATTATTAAAATGCAAAACAACTGTTTTCTATTTGAATATATTTTAAAATGTAATTTATTCCTGTGATGCAAAGCTGATTTTCCAGCATCATTACTCCAGCCTTCAGTGTCACATGATCCTTCAGAAATCATTCTGATTTGAGGATTTGCTGCTCAAGAAACATTAATGATTATTATCAATGTTGAAAACAGTTCTTTTTATGATTCTTTGATAAATAGAAAGTTCAAAAGAACAGTATTTATCTGAAATAGAAAGCTTTTGTGACATTGTATATCATTCAAAAGTTTTGGGTTGGTAAGATTTTGTTTTTTTGGGAAAGAACTTAAAGAAATTCATACATTTTTTTCAGCAAGGATGCATTAAAGTGACACTATAGATATTTATAATGTTGCAAAAGCTTTATATTTCAGATAAATGCTGTTCTTTTGAACTTTCTATTCATTAAACAATCCTGAAAAAAAAAGTACACAGCTTGTAACGAGTTATAGTGGGTAATGCTCCTTTAAGGCGGAGTGCTTTTTCACTCTCTCAAGAGCAGTAATGAGGTCGTTCGAACAGAGCGCGAGCAGGGAAGCATCGCATGTATGGAGTGAGGTTTTTCCCACTGTTTTCATTTCTGTTGCTTTTACTGTTGTTTTGTTGTTGTTTAGTAACGCGTTTAGTTGCCAACTTCCCCGGTGTGCATAGGATGGACAGTTCCTGTTAATAAAGGACCCCTCCTGTGCAATATCAGTTGTGTATTAGTGCTTTACTCTACGTTTAGGCAAGCTATCCGGCCTCTCCTAGAGAATAAACTCGTTACAAGCTGTTTTCAACATTAATAATAATAGTAAATGTTTCTTAAGCAGCACATCAGCATATCAGAATGATTTCTGAAGGATCATGTGACACTAAAGACTGGAGGAAAATTCAGCTTTCCTAATGTTAGTATGTCAATACTCACCGCTCCTGAAGATCGTGTGGCTGGATTTTTTCTTCCTAAAATGTATTTTCAACACAAACACACACACACACACACACACACACACACACACACACACACACACACACACACACACACACACACAGACATTAGCCATTTACTCCGATGTTGGGATGAAATCAAGCATTCATCCAAATGCATTTATTAGGATTAGCGTCCCTGGTCTCGGCAGTCATAATTTTTTATTCTAGTCGCGGAATAGCGCTATTCACAACCTCGACAAGCTCCTCATAGGCCTGGGAGGGAGATAGTGAAACTGAATCAGTGTAACCCTTGCCGGAAGAAACCGCCCTAGAGCGTGTCTCTGGATCCAGGCATAGGAAGTAATTCAGGTAAAGGCTGAGAAAAGGCAGAGCCCTTCTCATGCCCCACTGACAGATCCCAATAAGAACCCCAAGACCTAGAGTGCCACTGAGCCTCAGCTGCAGCAGGACAAGAGCCCAGGGGAACACAATCCTGAGCAGCTTAGGAGAAAAACACCAGATGGGAGCAGAACACACGCAGAGAGAACTGCTCACAGTCCTCACAGGCAGCGCTCTCGAGCACTGACTGTGCATGCGCTGCTCCCAAACAGTGTGTGTATCCCTGCCATAATGTTCAGCCTGCCATAATGTTTTGGCAGGGTTCCTGCGCCTTTTCATCACCTGGTTCATGACGTCACTGACCCGTGATGCATATTCACAAAGCGTCGCTCGTGCGCACGTTTTTCGTTTACAAAGTGCTTCAAGTGGCATTCGTCAAGGTATTCCCCTAGCACTTTGATGCAGCTCGAGTTTTCACTAGTATTAAATAACAATGTTAAAACATTAAACTTTTTAGTATACAATGTGAAGATGAACCAAAATAAAATAAAAAGTGATTTACCATCACTATTACCACATGTATCGCTATTACCATCATTACATTACACTGAGTTTAATAATCTAACCATACAACATCCATTGACATGCACTGGCTAGCCAATCAGGGGGACCGCAACTAAAACCTGTCTGTCAAACACTGACCGGTCAGTTTGAGTGCCAGCTGGACATAAATTATATCCATCAATCACATCATAAATTGGGTCATAAATCATCTTTTTTTGAGACAAGGTGTATTATATAACGTCTCAGGTTACTTACGTAACCCTAGTTCCCTTAGAGGGAATGAGACACTGCGTCGAACGCATATGGGAACGCCTTAGCGTGATTGTCTCTTGAAGCGCAATTGAAACCAGGTGTGCGAGTGCACATCGCTGAGGGTGACGTCATGAGCCAGGAGTATATCAGCAAGCAGTGAACTAGAAGCCTCAGCTTGACTAGTGTCTGAAACAGCCGGCGTGCAATGGAGCTGAGGCTACGAGACGCAGGGGTCTCAAACATGCGGCCCGCAAAACGATATTTTGTGGCCCGCGGGACCATATGAAAGTTTAATGTAAGTGTGGCCCGCGAGTTTTGAATGAATAGCGCTTTACCGCGTTGTGTGTGTGTGCGAAAGGTTCCTTTTTCATGCGAGCTGGAGCTGTACAAGCCAACCAATCACAGTGGAGTACATGACTCCCGGGGGGCCAATCACAGTGGAGTAAATGACTCCGGGGGCCAATCACAGTGGAGTAAATGACTCCCGGGGGCGGGGCATCAGCCGGGCTTGAGGCAGACAGAGAAACATAGCTGCCCGTGTAATATCAAATTTGTCAAAGCCATCATAGAATTATTACTTCTTATTGTGTTTGAAATGGAGCATGTTTGACTTTGAGCTGGACGAAGTGAATGTTACTGTTATCGGCGTTGGATTTAGCGTCATGTGGATTGTATTTTGTTTTTCCATCATTTAAATTGGCTGATTTGCCGGACATCGGTGTTATAATATAGAAAATAAAATCCAGTAAATAACTCCTTCGTGGCTGCATCCCATTGTTTGTATATAGTACATTTATTAATGCTGTCACACAGTCCCAGCTGATAATTATCAGCCCGCTAGCAGTCTCAGTATTTTCTACCATATACAAATGTTACGATGTTCATGTCATCAGGAAAGTATGGAAGCCCGTTTCCGCCACAGTTGAGAATTTTTTTTATTATTTAAGTCATAATAATGAGAGGTTTTCTCATAATAATGACTTTGTATCTCGAAAAAATGAGAAAGTTTCTCACAATAATGACTTAGTATCTCGAAATAATGAAACAGTTTCTCACAATAATGACTTAGTATCTGGACAAAATGAGAAAGTTTCATAATAATGACTTAATATCTCGAAATAATGAGAACGTTTCTTATAATATTGACTTATCTCAAAATAATGACAGTTTATCATAATAATGACTTAGTATCTCGAAAAAATTTGTAACTTTTTCCTCAACCTTGAACTTCAGTAAGTCCAAGTACAGGTCTACTTACTGACAATCATCTTCAAGCTATACTGAGAGTCTCAACTGTTTCCTCTCTCAAGCCAAATGTGGCTCAGCTGTGTGAGAGGAAGATCTGCAGGTCTCTGGCAGCAAGAAGTAGGCAAGACAAGTCATATTCAGAAGAACCGTTCATGTTCTTCAATACTCTGTTTATGTTCAGGACAGTTCATGCTCAGAAGAACCCATTGAAGTTAAAGAACTATCAATAATGACGTTTGAGAATTTTTTTTTTTTTTGTGGAATTCTTGATGCGGCCCTGCCTCACCCAAACTCTGCCTCCTGCGGTCCCCGGGTAATTTGAGTTTGAGACCCCTGCTCTAAGGGAACTAGGTTTACGTAAGTAACCTGAGACATTCCCTATCAAGGGAACTCAACACTGCGTCAAACGCATATGGGAACGAGAATACCCACGCTGCCTCAGCGAACGGAGTATGCCAAGCTAACATAGCTCACTACGAAAGGGCTAAGGTTCCCATAGCGGGGTTAAGGTCTAACAGGTAGAACCTAACAAAGATATGCGGTGAGGACTAGCCATCCGCATCACAAATATCGGCAAGGGGAGCCCCAAAAAGCTTTAGAGGTAGCCATGCTCCGTGTAGAGTGGGCGCAGACATGCAGTGGACACTGCTGACCCGCCAATTCACAGGCCAGTGAGATAGCCTCGACTATCCACCTGCTTAGAGTAGGTTTAGATGCTGGAGCTCCCTTAGGAGCCCTGAAGCATACAAAAAGTTGGTCCGACCTACGCCATGAAGCCGCTCTGCGGACGTAGGCGTCCAGTGCTCGCACTGGACAGACCTTGTTCTTGGACTCCTGGTCATGATCGACAAAGGGGGACATAAGGCCTGCAGTATATAAGGACATAAGGCCTGCAGTATAATGTGACGAGCAGGGCTCGAGAGCACTTTAGGTACATACCCTGGTCTGGGAGAGAGAAAGGCTTTCGCCAGACTAGGAGGAAACTCCAAACAGAAGGGGGCCACTGAGAGGGCCTGAAGGTCACCAACCCTCTTAAAGGAGGAGATGGCTAAGAGGAACACCGTCTTAATGGTGAGGAATTTCTGCGAGATGTCCTCAAGTGGCTCAAAGGGTGCTTGGGACAGAGCCTGAAGAACCAAGGACAGGTCCCAAGGTGGCACCCGAGAGCGTACTGCAGGCCTTAACCTCAAAGTGCCACAAAGGAAACAAACTACTAGGGGGTCCCGACCCAGAGGGGTGCCACTTGGGGGTACGTGGTAAGCGCAATGGCAGTCACGTATACCTTAAGCGTGGACGGGGACAGCCCGGCAGCGAACTTTTCTTGTAGAAACTCCAGGACGATACCAGTCTGGCAGGTCACTGGGTCTAGATCAGTGGTTCTTAACCTGGGTTCGATCGTCCCCAAACCCTGGTCCGCGGATCAAATGGTATCGGTCCGACCATGGAAATACAATTACGTCCCTTTTATTGTTACGTCCATTTAATTTAGCTGTTTTATTTGAGCCTCGCGCAACCCACAACAGTCGATCACAGCGCAACCCCCTGTTGTACGGAAATCTGACTTCCCGGACAAATCTCACTTCCCTATGCGCGCGCATTAGCCTAATACGCGCTGCATCGAGCATATTCGCTTAAAATCCAATGTTTTCACACAGCAAACCCTTAGAAAGTACACTGAAGTTTTGTGTATGCTTAAATAAGCAGAAAATTAAAGTATATTACATTTATAATGAATTATAGTAGGCCTATGTGTTTACCAGGGAGAGTCAGATTTTTACAGCTGAAAAATAAGACTCACCATATTTATCTTATTGTCTCATCATATGGCGAGTCTGTTAGCTTTTAAACCAGAGTTAGTGAGGGGAGTGAGAGTTTCACAGGTGTATTTTTCCATAGGCCTACTATAATTCATTTTAAATGTAATATAATTTCATTTTCTGCTTATTTATTTAAGCATACGCAAAACTTCAGAGTACGTTTGCTGTGTGAAAACATCGTTTTTTAGGCAAATATGCTCGATGCAGCGTGTATTAGGCTAATGCGCGCGCATAGGAGAGTAAGATTTGTCCGGGGAGTCAGATTTCGGTCAACAGTCAAGATCAAGTTCAAGTTCGGTTTGGCCAACCAAAGTGCTGTACAACAGGTTGAAAGAAAAATACATAAAGTATAAAAGAAACAATAAAATAAGAAATAAAAATAGAAAACAAATAGAAAATAAAACAAAACAGAAACAGCCAAAAAACAAAAACTGAGAGGCAGAGGCAAAGACACACAATCAACCATACACACATCCACATATACACATATGTATGTACAACATATATACATGCATAAACAACATACACAAATACCCCAAATAATTACATATTATACATCAAATGCTAGAGAGAAAAGATAAGTTTTAAGGCACGATTTAAACTTAGATAAACTGGAAGCCATTCTAACAGGGTCTGGAAGATTGTTCCATAGCGTGGGGCCAGCCACTTCAAAAGCTCGATTTCCCCTTGTCTTTAGGCGGGATCTGGGGATCTTTAAGAGTAGTTTTTCCTCCAATCTCAGTTCTCTCACGGGAGTGTAAGGGTGAAGAAGATCGGTCAGGTAGGAGGGAGCCAGATTATTTCGAGATTTGTAAACAAGTAGTATCATTTTTTATTAAATTCTAAACTGAGTAGGCAGCCAGTGAAGAGATCTCAGGAGGGGCGTAATGTGATCGAATTTATTACGCCTCTTAAGAAATCTAGCTGCAGCATTTTGAACTATTTGCGCCTTAGAGATCCCGTAATAAAGGGAGTAGTCCAGTCGCAATGTAATGAAGGCATGGATAGCAGTCTCTAAAGAGCCCTCGGAAAGGAAGGATTTAATTTTAGAGAGAGAGCGAAGATGGGAGAAACTAGAACCAACAACAGTGCTTATTTGCTTGTCAAATTTTAAACAGTTGTCAAAAACCACTCCCAGATTCCTCACTTTGGGAGAGATAAATGAACTTAATGACTCAAGATCAATAGGATTTTGTGTTCTGGAGTCAGAAGGGTTGAAGACAATGACTTCCATTTATCTGAGTTTAGGGAAAGAAAGTTATTGGAAAGCCATGATTTAACACCGTCCAGGCATGCTAATAGAGTATGGAGAGCAGATTTTTCTTTTCTTGTTATAGGCAGATAGATTTGCATCAAGGGTTAGTCAAGCATCGCGCAACATCTTCTCCGGGGTGCGGTGAATGCGCATATGAAACTGGTGGGGTTCAGTACCTCCAAAAAGGTTCAGAACCACTGGTCTAGATGTTTGTCACTGCACCAAGAAGTGAAGATACCCCACTTCCGAGCATAGAGCTTCCTCGTGGACGGGGCTCTAGAGTGGAGAATGGTCTCAACGACCTCAGTCGAGAGACCTGAGTCTATGAGTCGGGCCCCCTCAGAGGCCAGACCCACAGATTCCACAGTTCCGGGCGAGGATGAAGGATCCTGCCCTGAGTCTGAGACAGAAGGTCCACTCTGACGGGAATCTCCCAAGGAGTGCCGTCTAGGAGGGACACTAAGTCTGAGAACCACACCCTGCCTGGCCACCGCCGGGCAACTAAGGTGAGACGAACCCTGTCCTGGCGAACTTTCTCTACAACCCCTGGGAGCAGGGCCACGGGGGGAAGGCTTACAGGGGTAGCCTTGGCCACTCCTGCTGCATCGCATCCAGCCCAAGTGGGGCTGGGGGAGAAAGGGAGTACCACAGAGGGCAATGGGTCGCTTCGTGGGACGCAAAGAGGTCCACTTGAGCCTGACCGAACTTCTCCCAAATCTGCTCCACCACCTCGGTGTGGAGCATCCATTCCCCGGGCCTCGGCCCCTACCTCGACAGGAAGTCTGCTCCCGTGTTCTGGGATCCCGGAATGTACATTGCTCGAAGGGAGCGAAGTTTGATCCGAGCCCAGAGGAAGATCCGCGCAGCTAGCTTACAAAATTGAAGAGAGCGGAGACCCCCCCTATGGTTTATATAGGAGACTACCGCCGTGTTGTCAGACCGAACTAGCACGTGGTGTCCCCACAGGTCTGGGAGAAAGGCATGAAGCGCCTTCCAGACGGCCAACATTTCCAGTGCATTTATATGCAGGGAGAGGCAATGTCTGTCCCACAGACCCTGGGCTGAGCGGTCCCTCAAGACCGCCTCCCAACCTGAGTGGGAGGCGTCTGTCGACAGCATCACGTGGTGACAGATTGGTCCCAGTACAGGCCCTTGGGCAAGAAACCAGGGACTCTTCCACTGATTCAAGGCTCGCAGGCAGCGCCTTGAAACCTTGATCAGGCAGGAAGGATTTCACCTCGGGGAAAACCCCCTGGTCTTGAGCCACCATTGCAGATGTCTCATGTGGAGCAAATGGTATCACGCAAGAGGCTGCCGCCCTGAGACCCAGAACCCTCTGGAAACATCTGACAGTGACCAGCTGGCCTAGCTTTATGTCGTTGACTTAAGATAGGATTGAGGCAATGCGCATGGGGGGAAAGCTGTGCTGACTTTGACACAGAGTCCCATACAACGCCTAGGAACGTAGTGCCCTGCCTCGGCCAGAGCACACTCTTTTGGGCGTTCAGTCTCAGCCCGAGCTCCTTCATATGTGCAAGAACAACATCTCGATGTCGCACCGCCAACTCCGAGACAAAATGAGCCAGTCGTCGATGTAGTTTAGAATCCGGATCCCTCGAGATCGGAGCGGAGCTAGAGCTGCATCCACGCACTTGATGAAAGAAGATCTAAAAGGAGATCTAAAATAGGGCGTAAGCCTCCATCCTTTTTGGGAACAATGAAGTGCCGGCTGTAAAAGCCCGATTCTCTGGCTGAGAGAGGTACATGTTCTATGGCCTATTTCCTCAGTAATGAGTCAACTTCTCATTCCATGACCAGAGCCTGCTCGGGGTTCACCAGTGTTGGTAACACACCCGAAAGCCGGGAGGATGAACCCGGAACTGAATAGTGTATCCTTCTGATACGGTACGCAGAACCCACTGAGAGATTCCTGGGAGGCGCTGCCACGCCGCCAGGAAATCCACTAGGGGTATCAGTCTCTCGAGACTGACCTCTGGACGGATACATTTTTCCACCCCGGAGCCCTGGCCGAAACTAGAGAGCTGCTCCAGTGCGGCCCGTAAGGAGCGCGACCGGGGAAGACTGCCTGCGTTGAGCTTGGCCCGAGCCCCTCGAGACAATGGGCCAACCACCTCGCCTACAGGGCACTGGTCCACCCCTCGAGGAAGACCAGTGTTGTGAGGCCGAACGATAAAGGCGTCAGGGCCTCTTGCTCTTAGCCTTCTTGGCCTGGAGGACAGTCCTCAGATCTGTCCTCTTGCCAGAAGGCTGCGTCTGAGCGCGTCGACCCGCACCACCACCCAACTGAGGAGGCTGGCGGGAAGCAACGCTCTGCCGCTGAGCAGCACGGTGGGAGGAGCTGCTGCTGGGCTTCGGCTGGCTCGCAGACCCAGCTGCTCGAGAGCGGCGGGGGAGGATTTTTCTGAGCGCCACCTCCTGCTTAGCAGCCTCCTGGAACCTCTCGACGGCCATCTTGACAGCATCGTCGAAGAGGCCAGGAGGTGTAAGAGGGGCATCGATAAGGATATTCTTATCCTTCTCTCTCAGGGTAGTCAGGTTGAGCCAAAGGTGTCTTTCTGTGGCCACCAGGGCTGCCATAGCTCGGCCAATGGAACTGGACGTTTCCCTGGCAGCCCGCAGAGAGAGATCGGTGGCCCTGCGCAGCTCGGCTACTGCCTCAGGGCCAATTCCCCCACCCTCGTTGAGGTCTGAGAGCAACTCCGAGCAATGACAGCAATGACGACGTATGCAGCAATGACGACGTATGCAGGCACGCTGCAGCCTGACCAGCCGCGGATTACGCCCTGCCCACCATGGTGGAGTTAATCCGGAGGCGTTTGGTGGGCAGCGTCGGGTTTTAAGGGACGGCGATGAATGGGGGGCGTGGTAGTTAGCCAGCACCTCCTCCACTCTAGGCATCGCCCCATAGCCGCGTTCTTTGGCTTCCACGAGGGTAGCATAGTTAGCGGAAACTCTGCTATGAACCCTGTGGGAGGCGGGCCGCTTCCATGACTTCTACACCTCGGTGTGGAGGTCCGGGAAAAACGGCAAACCCCGACGCTGAGGTTGTACCCGAGCAGGCAGGTAACGCTCATCCAGCCGACTCTTAGGACGAGCGTCCCTGGGCTCAGCTGGCCACTCGAGACCGAGCCTCGCCGTTGCCCGAGTAACCACCTCGAGCAGCTCCTCAAATGCGGGTGAGGCTGATGGCGGTTCAGCCTCATCCACGTCGACGCTGACGACATCCACCTCCAGCTCCTCAGAACTGGAGAGGTTCAGCAACGCATCGTCACCCAGGTCGGAAGTAATCACTGCGTGGTGCGCTTCCGAATCCTGGGTGAGAGCAGACTCAGCAGGTAAGGGAGGAGAAAAGGCGTCGCCCGTCTCCAACTCCGCCACTAAATCTAGCTGCAATCCCCATGAATGCAGCCACCGCTGAGCCTTAGCTACAGCGGGGCCAGACCCACGAGGACCGCGAGCCTGAGCAGCCCCTTCGAAGACTGCCAGGCGTGAGCGGAGAGTGCGAAGCAGCAGCTGCAGGCACTCTGCACACTCAGAGCCCTCGAGCGCTGAGTGTGCATGGTCCTCGCCCAAACAATGAACACAGAGCGCGTGTGTATCATTACCCGTGATGAAACGCGGGCAAGGAGTGATACAACGCCTGAAGGCCTGTGAATCCGCCATAACAATGAGGTAAATGAAAAATATTCGACTTACAGCCAGCAATGCAACTCAAACACACGTTAGCTTCGAGCGCTGTTGAAGACACTAAAGCTGCGGCTTCTAGTTCACTGTGTGCTAATATACTCCTGGCTCATGATGTCACCCTCGGCGACGTGCACTCGCACACCTGGTTTCAATTGCGCTTCAAGAGAAAATCACGCTAAGGCGTTCCCATATGCGTTCGACGCAGTGTTGAGTTCCCTTGATAGGGAACTACCAATCTATTCATCAGATTCATAGATCAGTGATTATAATGGGAGTTTTGGAAAGAGTCAGAACTCAATCAATGATAAACTGTTGTTGTGGAGTCGATCAAATATTTAATAGTTCTCTAACATAGGATTTGTGCATATAATGTTTTAAAAGTAACAACTGAAAGATCAATGTACCTCATTCATAGAAAGAGACGTTAAAAATGCATCACATTTTTTTTACTTTCAGTTTGACTTTTAATTACCTTTCACCTAACAATTCTCAGATTTATTTAAAATGTAACTTTTACTTTAATTTCAGGCCTGATGGAGGAGGAGGAGGGGAGTGAAGACGAGAAAAAACCTGTAAAAACCGGAGAAGAAACTTGCTTGCAGACTGAAAGTTTTTCTTTACTGAAAAGAAGAGCAGAGAAATGTTTTGCTTGCTGTTATTGTGGAACAAGTTTTACACAAAAAGGGAACCTTACGACACACATGAGGATTCACACTGGAAAGAAACCGTACACATGTAATCAGTGTGGTACGAGTTTTACACAACAAGGGCAACTTAAGGTACACATGAGGTTTCACACTGGAGAGAAACCGTACACATGTAATCAGTGTGGAACGAGTTTTACACTACAAGGGCAACTTAAGGTACACATGAGGATTCACACTGGAGAGAAACCATACACATGTAATCAGTGTGGAACGAGTTTTACACAACAAGGGCAACTTAAGGTACACATGAGGATTCACACTGGAGAGAAACCATACACATGTAATCAGTGTGGAACGAGTTTTATAGAAAAAGGGAGCCTTACGACACACATGAGGATACACACTGGAGAGAAACCGTACATCTGTTTACACTGTTCCAAGGCATTCAGAAAGTCAAGTGACCTGAACAAACATGAGAGGATCCACACTGGAGAGAAACCGTACATCTGTTTACACTGTTCCAAGGCATTCAGACAGTCAAGTGACCTGAAAAAACATGAGAGGATCCACACTGGAGAGAAACCGTACACATGTAATCAGTGTGGAACGAGTTTTACAGAACAAGGGAGCCTTACGACACACATGAGGATACACACTGGAGAGAAACCGTACATCTGTTTACACTGTTCCAAGGCATTCAGAAAGTCAAGTGACCTGAACAAACATGAGAGGATCCACACTGGAGAGAAACCGTACATCTGTTTACACTGTTCCAAGGCATTCAGAAAGTCAAGTGACCTGAACAAACATGAGAGGATCCACACTGGAGAGAAACTGTACACATGTAATCAGTGTGGAACGGGTTTCACACATCAAAGGAGCCTTACGACACACATGAGGATCCACTCTAGAGAGAAACCGTGTCACTGAACTGCACGTGGGAAAAAAGTTTCACTCAATCATATGCTCTACGCACCCATACAAACTGTCACAATAAGTAGTTCATCTTCAATTCCTGTGCTTTCAAGTCTGACGCTGCATCCTCACCAAATGAGAACAGCCTAAATGCATTCATTTTGATTCTGGTTTTAGCTGAAACACTGTCATTTAAACAATTTCTACATTTGTTCTGTCCAGCCACAATGAACGACAGGACAAAGAAACATCATCTAGATTTGTTACAGTGAATAAAGTTCATCTTCAACACCAGCAGCTTCAACTGTGAGATACACATCAACTCAAATAAGGACAATATCTAAATGTTTTATTCTTGTATATCATTTTGCTTCATGAAATAATTGCTCGCGTTGTTTTATGTTGAATTTCATAATATGTTACATTTACATATGTATGCAATTAATGAAAGTTGAAGGTTTTTAAAGGTTTAAACTGTTCATGAAGCTGAAGAAGAGGCTGATTTATTATTCACTGGATCTTAATTGTTGCTTTTAAATCAACTAGTTATTTTTCTTCACATGTGTATTTAGAAAACAGATGTAAGATATACTGTCATTCTTTCAACTGTCCTTCACTTTTATTCTCTTGTTAGCCAAAATAGGCGGAAATCTGTCTCAGTCGTTTAAACTTTTTGTATGTTCTTCAAGTATCAGACTTTTCATAATTTGCATGTTTGTATGGAAGAAAATTAATGTCAAATGTATTGGAAACTAAAAAGCTTGTTCACTTGTACTAAATGAAAAAATATCATTGCATTAAGCATGTTTGCATTTTAACGTATTTTTAATGCTAGCGATTTCATGGGTTGAAATTCAAAATGTTTTTATATTTAAGTTGTGAATATTTCAAATATAAAACATGTCACCCTGTCATTGTCATCATAGATCAACATCCGCTCCCAGAGAGACAACACAGAGTTCATGTGTGTATCCTCCCGTGAGGAAACAAGGGCAGGGATTGCACAAATGTCTGATTCTCCATAGTTTATGAAAGGAATGCCCTGACTTTTTAAACTAGCTTGGGATTTCAGTAAGACCAGCTCGACAGTAAACATACACACTCTCACACAATGCTTGCTGAAGACACTCAAAGCTGTCACTGACTTTCGACCGTCACTCACACTCGGTCGATTGTTATTTTGATCGTTTACATAATGCTTCACGAGACTTTGTCTAGGTTTCCCCAAAGTGTTTGATGCAGTGCGAGTTCCCTTGAAAGAGTTTCTACTTCTTTTCGATGAATATTCAAGTAAATCTGAGCCCGATCTTCGTCTATATTCAAAAGCTACAAAACAAATCAAATGTGTGGATCTGGAGATCTCCTCTACTGAAGTGTCTGACTCTGCTCTGTATCTCATTTCCCCTTCGTCATGAAGGAGTGGACCTCATGGTGCTGTGTTAAGCATGTTTTTTTTTCACACAAATATTTTGTTTTGCATGTAAAAGTAAATTTTCTTGCTGTCAATTTAATAAACTGCTATGCCAAAGCAAATTGATTCAGGTAGAAAAACTTATATCATACATGTTGATGAACTACTAATGGGGACGATTTGGAAATCCATTGCCGCTTGTATATTAGTTTTTCTTATTTCTTCATTCATATATATATATATATATATATATATATATATAAATATATAAATTTTTGTTTTTCTTATTTGAATGATTTGTAAAGAGTTATTTATAATCAAGTTAGAGATTTTTATTAGTTAAAGCATTTCTTTGCTTTTCTGTAGTTTTCCATAGAATAGTGATGAATATTGTCTGCACTTCACACCAGATATCACATACTATCAACATGTTTTGAGAAGTCTTTCTGTTGATAGTTGGAGCCTGAGCCGAGTTCAGCCTTGGAGAAGCTGTGTGTGTGTGTTAATATGGTCTGTATTGGTGAGGTGATTAACTGGCACCATAAGGAGACGGAATGACTTGTTCTCGACAAGCCACGTGGAAGGTCACTAACCTGTCAACCATGTGATCAACGAAGATATGCTTCATACTGTCTGCTCTTGTGTGGAAAATTACTAGTTTTGTTAATTTTTCTTTCTTTCTTTCTTAGCCAATCGGAATCATTTAACCGTCATCATTGACATAGTTAGTACTCTCTGTTAGAATATAATTGCTGTAACAATGTTATTGTAAGTGGGGCAGCCTACGAACTCCTTGTGAGACCTGAAGCTTCTGCTGATGAAACTGCAAACTAAACTTAACTAAAATTTCTTGTATTGACTGCACTTCTGACTCCTGGTCTTCATTCATATACGGTCCTCGGGTCTTAACTGTAAATTCCCCTACACTACCAGCATATCAAACTATGTGATGATGCTAGTTGAAGGTTATCCTAAATTGAGATAATTTTTTTCTAAAATGTGGCAGTGGGGTAAAGTGAAATAAATGCTGTGGGTTAAATTGAGACATGAGGCACATTACATATGTTTTATTTTTAATGTCATAAACATTGTAGAAAAGCCATCATGCCAAGGCAATACACCAGAAAGACAACCTGGGGCAAAACACACCTCGAGGAGATGGAGAGAGCAGCCACTGAGGTCAAGGAAGAAAAGAAGTCTATAAGAGCACGACGCAAGTGACACCTCCGGGATTTTCCCATATAACCGAGATGGTTTGCACCATCCATGGTGTCAGACTGGCCAAACCCTGAGCTGCAGCCTGCTACTGCAGATGATCCGGATGGTCCACCCCCTGCACACCCTAACCCTTATTTTCCTCGTAAAAAAAAATATCAGCGTCCACACGATACCACTAAAACCGACTGAATCCGGTGTAGTTTATATTCCAGACCAGTATGGGGCGCTGTAATTCTGCCACAGATATACACTATACACAGAGAAGAAGACTTTGAGCATGCGCATTGTTGTTGCTGTTCAGTGTTGCCAGATTGCTATTTACCTTTTTGTAACGTCCGACCCGGAAAAAATGCATTGGGCTGGTTGATAAAATTTGTGATGGTTTTTGATGCATCAACATTTTTCATTATTTATAAGAGTACGCACTTTGGGCTGGTATTTTTTTAAATGGGAGGATTTTAAGCTGTAGCTGGGCTGGAATCTTCAGTCCAATCTGGCAACACTGTTGCTGTTACTGTGACGCAGCCGACACGTGATGTGATGACATCATCGGTAAACAAAAAAATATACGGATTGGCCGTCCACACGAGTCCACAAGGGTGTCGAATTCAGATCTATGCACTTTAGGACCCAGTATAAAAAGTGAGCGGATTCAGTCTCCCAAATCGCTGGATGCGTGTGGACGGAACGCCAATCCGATAAGAAATGTATGCGGATGCAGTGATCCATGTGGACGGGGCCTATGTTGCTTTGGATATAAGTGTCTGCCAAATGCATAAATGTAAATGTCCTTGTCTCAATTGATAATGTGTCGGATGAAGAGAGCTCTGAGGATCAGATAAGGGATCAAGGAAACACAGATCTGTCCGTGGGTAACTGTCATAGTTATCTTTGCAACCAAACACAGTCTGTTACATTGGCATGGTTAAGAAAGTTGAGGATGACGAAATATTTACACAATTTATTAGTAGGCCTTGTTATAGAGTATGACAGTAGTGTCATGGCTCTGTCATTCCAGTTTGGACTTTTAGAGTGTCTGTTGACACTCTAAAAGTGTTGTTGTGTTGTGGTCTCGTTGTCATTCATGTGTTTCCTTATTCGTCATTCCTGCCGTGGTCCATGCCATGTTCCTGGTTTGTTTTACTTTATAGTTTTGATCTTGTTTATGTTATGTTTTTTTTACCCTCATGGGTAGTTCCTTTTGTATTACGTTCTTTTGTTATTCTCATTAAATCCTTCTTTCCCTGCACTTGAGTCCTCCCCGTTTATCGTATCGTGACAAGTAGGCTGATGTTCTAATCCAGGTGGGTCTAAGAGAGTGAGTCCCAGGCTGTTCTAGCTGGTTCTGATTGTCCTTTGCTCTGACCACTAGACACTAGCTGGCTCTAAGGGTCCTGTGTTCTAATCTAACTGGTTATATCTGTCATTTGAATGTTAATTAAAACATTTTAATTATATTCTGTTGTATTTGATTTTGATTTTTGATTTTGAGTTACTTTCAAGTGTTAAGAAAAAAATGCTTAATTGACCAATCCCATGATTCTGTCACTAGTCCGACATTAGTTCTGAAATGTGTGGTTTTCAAGTTAGCTGTCAGGATTCTTACTGTTACAACATGTGTTGTTATGGTAGTTTCAGAGTGGAAATAGTAAGTGGATCAGTTTACCCCCTTGATTTCTCTGGTCTGTCTTTTTAAAAAACGCTCATATTTTCACTGACCTTCATCCTGAAAACATTCTGATCATTTCCATTACTAGGAAACATCCTGAATTAATGGGAAATACGTAAATTTGATTGAAATATAATTTTAGCTTGCTTAGAGGGAAGCAAATGTAAAAAAAAATGTCTCACTTTACCCCACTCTCCTCTATACACAATATATTTTGTAACGTTTTTTTGGGGGGGGGGGACCCTTTGGGTGGCTAGCTTTCTCCAAGATCTCGACACCTCAGTGTGGAGATTCAGGAAAAAAAATCCATGGATGCACTCGTGCTGGCAGGACGCGTTTGTCTAATATATTTATTTTCTTAGGATGAACGCTCCTTTGTTCCGCCGATAATAAATAGTCAACAACGCGCGAGTCAGTACCTTCTCTTAGCATCTGATGCTGACAACATCCAACTCCGCAGAGATAGATCGTTGTAGCACCTGTGCCTCTGCTTGATCAGATGTAACCAACCTAGCATGTAATGACAATGGATCTGCCAGGTAAGGACTGAGATAAGGCAGCGCCCATCTCACACCCCGCCGTCAGATCCATTTGCCAACTTAGCGCCTTTGTTGCTATATTTAGCGAGTATTCATACCACTCTAGCGACACATTTTCAGAAAAGCGGAAAAGTGATCCCGCTATGGCAGCACGGCATGTAAAATGTTCTTTGTCTAAAAAATTATTAAATCGCTGCATTTGTTTGACTCACACAGCTCTTGTCCTGCACTGCTGCACTGCAGTTCTTCATATTAATTCATTTGAATGCCGCCGCTGTGTTTGCATGAATGTGTGTGGATGTCATTCCATCGTTTGTGAGTGTGTGTCAGTGTGTGTATGTGTGTGTGTCAGATTATCATCATTGAGATGTTGCGGTCATGCGTGAAGTCAGATGGTGAAAGCCAGCATTGTGTGAGTCGAGCCTGAAACTTTGACTCTAAATCTGGGCTCGAGGAGGAACTAACTGGCCCTGAAGAGCGCATGTTTCTCTGCTGAGTGCTATGGTTGGACTCTGCACCACAGCAAACCGTGACAAGAGAGATAAAGGAAATACAGAATAGAGGTTTGGTTGTGCTGAGGTTGGAAAGCCCCTACTGGATAATGGAGAGCAGCTCATACTGCCATGATCAGATCAGACACAGAATCATACTGATCTTGGCACAGTCAGAACAAATGTAGAAATATGAACACAAACACTGTAGGGTATACGATTGTAACTGTCTGTGACCCGAGAATGTGCTCTTCATGACACCGCACAAGAGATGGGGTATCTGCTGCAGAGATGATGTGGCGAATGGCACGTTCGTGAGTTTTCACTTGTAAGCAATTGTGCATTTGAGCCGTAAACTTTTTAGACCAAAGCATTTACCTCCATCTATTACCTCGCAAGTAAAATGATAAATGAAGACAAAATGAATGAAGATGACACTGTGTCCGTCAATGTGTCCCTTCATGTATGCACTGCCATTTCAGAAGAGACAACCGCAATTATACGCAGTGAATCCACTAAAAAGCTCTAAGGTCTCTATAGCCACCTGTTTGATATATGCACATTTGTTTATGCACATTTGTTCAACGTAGCCTGTAGCGGCAGATTATTCATATGATGTCGGCAAAAGCTTTGTGCTGTTTACACATTCTTATCTTTTTTTTCTCTTTTTTTTACCATGTTGGGCAGCATTTGTCTGTTTTTTGTCAGTTTGTCTGTTGGTTTGATTGCTTATTTTACATGAGAAAAACAAAAAGTTGTTTACCCGATGCAGTAGATTTAATGGAGGTGCATTTTGGCTCATGGACTTTGTCAAAATGGGTCAGGTTTAGTTGAACCGACACAGAGCTTTGCTGATAACACTCAAAGCTGCCGCTTCTGGTTTCCGGCGGCGTTGGAAGATCCTGGTTCATGACATCACCGACCCATGGTGATCATCCTGCGATCGTGCGATCGATTTCAGAGTGCTTCACAAGACTACATGCCAAGGCATTTCCCTAGCGTTTCGACACCGCTCGAGTTTCCATGAGAGGGAACTGTAGTTCCCTTTCAGGGAACTCGAGCTGCGTCAAGCGCTAGGGGAAATAGCCTTGTGTCAGTCACGTGAAGATCTGTGCAACCAATGAGAGACGAACGCGTGTGAATGCGTCACCGCCGGCACGTGCCTCTGATGTCATGAGGAAGAGCATAAAGCGTGCGCGAAACCCGGAAGCGCCAGCTCTGAGTGTCTTCAGCGTGCTGTGTCTGTGTGAGAGTGATTTAGAAACGAAATCTAGTTTAAAAATCAGGGAATTGTGTATGTGAATGTATGGCTGATGAGCAGACATTTAAATCTTGTGTTTTTACACATGAAATGTGTAAAACACATGGTATGTGTGTTGAAATACACATGATACACATGAAATACACAAGATTAAATGTGCGTTGTCTGCCTGGGGAGGGAGCACGCTCGGTCAACGCTTGAGAACGCCGCTCTGTGAGAATTTCTCTTTGCATACGCTCCGCTCCCGCCAGGCCGCTCAGGTTAGTGTTCCCCGTGGTTCTGGACCTGCAGCAGCCAAGGTTTTGCGGCGCTCGCAGTCATGGGGATCACAAATGGATCAAGCAAATGGATCTCGCTGAGGCGGCTGGGATGGGTCCTCCCTTATCTCAGCCCTCACGAGATGAGGCGGGTCCCAGTCACGAGCGCTCCCCGAGAGACGATCGTGCTGGGGCTCCGGCACAAACTTTATCTAGTTCAGATTACATGGATTTAGCTAGTGTCGACTCCTCACCGGCATTTGAGGAGCTAGTTGAGGTTGTGGCGCGAGCGGTCTCGCGTCTGGATATTGATTGGCCGGCGGAGACCAGGAGTGCTCGTCCTAGAAAGAGTATTTTGGACGAGCGCTACCTGCCTGCTCGCGTCACTCCCCCGCGCCAAGCTATGCGTTTTATTTCCGATCTCCATGCCGAGGTATCTAGATCATGGAGAAGGCCAGCCTCCGAAAGAGTTCATACACCGCTAAGTGCTATGTATACGAATCTTGTAGGGGCTCAACACTATGGTTATGGAGGGATGCAGAAAGTGGACGCGGCTCTTGGTGGATACCTCGTTCCCCAGTCTGCATCCTCTATTAAAGCTCCGGCACTCCCCCCCCCAAGCCAATGCGCGTCACATTGTCTTTGGTGGGGAAAGCATACTCTGCTTCGAGTCAGGCTGCTGCGTGCCTGCATACTACGGCACTGCTGCACGCCTATCAGGCTGAGTTGCTTGGGGACCTCAACGAGGGCGGTGGTATCAGTCCGGAGGCAGTGGCAGAGCTGCGCCGGACTGTGGATTTGTCTCTTCGGGCCACTAGGGAGACGGCCTACTCTGTTGGACACTCCATGGCAGCTCTGGTGGCTACAGAGAGACACTTATGTCTCAACCTATCGGCCATCAAAGACAAGGACAAGTTTGTCCTTATGGACGCCCCTCTGTCCCCTTCGGGCTTGTTTGGCGATGCCGTAAAAAGTGTCATCGACAAGTTTGCTCTGCTCCCGGGAGTCCTGGCCAAGGTTCCTCGGGACGGGGTCCTTCTCATGCTGGTGGCCCCCTTTTGGCACAGCAGGATTGGGTTTTCGGACCTGATATCTCTCCTAAATGGAGTCCCCTGGGAGATTCTGGTCAAGAGGGACCTTCTGTCCCAGGCGGAGGGTTCCACCCCCGCCCAGAACTGTTGAAGTTGAAGGTCTGGCCCCTGAGGGGGCCCAGCTCCTCGACTCTGGTCTCTCAGTCGAGGTTGTGGAGACCATTCTTCACTCCAGAGCTCCCTCCATGAGGAAACTTTACGCCTTGAAGTGGAGACTCTTCACCTCCTGGTGTAGCGAAAGGCAGGTGAACCCAGTTACCTGTCAAGTTGGCAAAGTGCTGGAGTTCTCTGCAGGAAAAAATTGCAGCAGGGTTGTCCCCCTCTACCTTGAAGGTTTATGTGGCTGCCATATCAGCTTGCCACATTTCTCTGGGTGGGGCGTCCTTTTTGACATGAGTTAATTTTTGGGATTTTCAGGTCATTCAGAAAGTATGACATACCTGACATGTCTCCAGAAGTCTCTGAGGTGTATAGTTTTGTATAGTATTCTTTAAAAGTTGAATTAATCTCTTTTGGATCCACCATCAGTTGCTGCGATACGTTACGAATCTGTAGGATAAACCTGGAAGCCGACTGACACTTTATCTGGTGTGCCAGTAAACGACCAGCTTTCTCCCCATGTTCATAATACAGTGGAGTTCATTTATCTTGAGTCACGGTTAACTCGCCAATACTATTATGTCGACGTTTTTGAAGTGGAATCGCCAAACTCCCTATTTGTCTTTTTATTTTCTTGTGGGTTATGTTGATTCTGTTATGTTGCCGAAATCTATTATCTCGACCACAAAAAAGCGACAAATTCGCCACTTCACATGGTTATTTCGTGCCTAATTTGCGCACCTAGTTCACTGCGCATGCGCTGAGTTTGCCTTGCACGTGGATCGCGGTCCGCTCACGGTTCACTCCCTGTCGTTGATCTCGTCTGAGGGATAACACGCTGTAGCATCCCGCACATTTTTTTGTGATTTTGTGAGCAATCTTTGTGTTTGCATTGTTGGAGAATATAATTAAAGGTTTGTACCAAAAGTCGAAGGTGGTTTCTATTGTGGTGGTTTTACATATGCCTTTTGTTGTTAGCAAACATAGACTGTATTGTGTATATGTACATTTTTTTTAGATGAATGCCGATCGCTTCATCAAACAAATCGCGGCAACACTGTTGTGTAAAAAGAGACCAAAAACACAAGCATGTACATTCACATTCTCATTCTCATTACATAACTCACATCATGTACTTTGGCGCTTGCAATATCACTCTGACAGCTGCACTTCCACCATCACTCTGACAGCTGGCGCTGATAGGTTGTCTGACCAGTCAATCATGCAAGAAGACGTGATTGGCTGTGCTGCCATGAGGGCGGGCTCTTCTTAGCTCATCCAACACATCTTAAAGGGACGTGTATGGGATCAAAATCCCGCCAATTGTACTGCGGTCGTAAATCAAAAGTTTAAGTGCATTTAAAAAAATAACAAGCGTAAATCAAAATTTTAAACGCATAAAAAACGATGTCGTGCGCAAAACTTAAACTTGTTTGTGTGTTCTTAAACATTTCGCTTTCATTCCTCAGTTTTTTGTGTTCTCTTCCATTTTCTGCTCACTTGATATTTTTCTGCTCGCTTGCAATCTTTTCCTCTTCGATCTCGTTTCCAAGTTCTGCGCTTACGATCCAAAAAGTTGCATTTCAAGTTTCATGTAAATTAGGGTGGGCGTAAGCGCCACCATTGGTCCACTGGTTCTAGATTGACAGCTCGCCTCCAACTAATCAGTGGAAGAGAGGAGTTGAAGTCACTCAGGTGGGACTTGCGGCTTCTGTGATTCACTCATAATGGTGTATAGATGGATAATCAACATCAGCCTATAAATGCCGGACAATGTAATCTCATGTAATTTAACATAAATATATTCTTAGAAAGTGAAAGTCTTATTGATTTTATTAAAGGTGCAAGGAATTGAACGCTTTGATAATGTCACTTACTATGTTGTGTATTTTCACAGGCAGCATTAAGGGTGCTTTTAGAGAGATTCTTGTCACAGTTACTGGAAGCCCTGCAGCGCTCGCCTCTGGACCAGGATTATTTATATTTTATTTGCACAAATGACTTGATATTGATCACTTCACACAAATCGTGTACATATGCCTCAAGATGTCCAGAAGATCATCTAGATTGTGTTAGGAGATATTGAGATTATAATCAACACATACTGTGTAAGACTCAATGAAACGTTTTAGACTCTGTACTAAATTAAACGTGAAAAGCATCTGAATGCGAGTTACGCGGGGAAAGCTTGCTCTTTGTCGCGCTGTAGGTAAGGGATATATATATATATATATATATATATATATATATATATATATATATATGCATATATATGTAAGGCATATATATATATATATATATATATATATATATATATGCATGCATTTGTAGAAAGTGTTTGTGTGCATATATATATATATATATATATATATATATATGCACACACACACACACACTGGAAAGTATTTGCTCCTGATGTTTAATATCATGTCACTTTTAATTTCTGGCAGTGGTTTCATGTTTACGCACACTTAAATTATAGCACAAAATGAAAAAGACTTTTCTCACAGTCCCTTACTTACAGCTCGACAAAGAGCGAGCTTTCCCCGAGTAACTCCTATTAAGATGCTTTTCACGGGCCACTGCTCATTATATCGAGCGAAAATAATGAAAAAGAAGCTTGTGAAACATTATTACATGAGTATACATTGAGAGTTATTGTCAATTTATGCTGAATGTGTGACGAAAACAGAACTAACTTAACCTCGCTGTTGTATTGTCAGTAATACAATAATCACTGTGCATAAAAGAGCTGTGATCTGGAGATTTCTCTGTCATGTGGAAAGAATAAAGCAGCTGGTTTACAACATATCTGTCTCCAAGTACTATGTTTCCTAAAGATTGTGTTTCTCTTAAGATTGTGCAGTTGACTATAAAAGTCTGTATGAGTTAATCATACCAGCCCTCAGTCGCACCGGAGTGACGTCAACTCCCCTCTTCCACTGATTGGCTGGAGGAGAGCTGTCAATCTAGAACCAGTGGACCAATGGTGATGGTACGCCCGCCCTAATTTACATGAAACTTGAACTGCAACATTTTGGATCGTAAGCGCAGAACTTGGAAACGAGAGCGAAGAGGAAAAGATTGCAAGTGAGCAGAAAAATATCAAGTGAGCAGAAAATGGAAGAAAACACAAAAAAACTGAGGAATGAAAGCGAAATTTTTAAGAACACACAAACAAGTTTAAGTTTTGCGCACAACATCGTTTTTTATGCGTTTAAAATTTTGATTTACGCTTGTTATTTTTTAAAATGCACTTAAACTTTTGATTTACGACCGCAGTACAATTGGCGGGATTTTGATCCCATAGACGTGCTGCTAAACAGCGCAGCGGGAGAGACTGCTTTTTTCTTTTTGTTCTGATTCTGACTTGTGTTTGTTTTCTTATTGTGTGAATTCCGAGCCTGAACAGTTATGGATAATTGAAGTCATGCGAGCAACATTTGAAATTCGAAATGTGATCTTGCACAAAAAAGTTCATCAATCTATGGGTGCAGGTTATGCCAAGGATTTTTTACACAAAACCCAAAACCCGCTGGCTATATGAGCGTGCGGATTATCTGAGTCTGCGGGTTATATGTGGGAAAATGTATGTTAATATATGTTATCTCGCTAAACGGATATCTCGATGCTTTTTTGCAACCCCCGAGGCCGTCGACATAACTAGTGGGTCTTTTCAACTGAAGGAAATAGTATTTTATCTATAAAAAAAGTCTATTCTTGAGTACGAAGAGTGAACAGGTGAGTGTTATGAATACGAGCTCCGCGCTCCCCCCTCTCACCACCGGAGGGAGCTATCACACTTATACTGATACACATACACTACATTTCCCAGAAACCCACACATTGGACTGTTGTCACACCAGCTGGACACCATTATATGAACTATAAAAGACTCACAAACTTTCACTATGATTGCAAAATCTCGATTTGCTGTGCGATCATTCTGAGTGTTGATAGTCCTGTCTTGTTTATCTGTTACCGATTCTGCTGTTACCCGTTTCTGATTCTGTCTGCCAGCCCTGACCCTTATTTGGATTATCGCTCGTGATTGTTATCTGCCTGTCTTGACTACCCGCCTGAATTACCGTTTACGTTTGTCCTGACCATCTGCCTGTACGACCACTCTTAATAAAGACACGCATTTGGATCCCTGCCTGTGAGTACCAATTGTTACAGTGAAAAATAAAATAACTCTTTCTTTTGTGGGAATAAGAAATCTCCATGGGTCCAAACAGAGAATTAGATTGGAGAATGGTTTTCGGATTTGAATGATCCAGAGCTGGGTCAAAGACACAATTCAGATCCCCACCGAAAATTAGACTGTGTGCATTTAAATTAGGCAAGAGTGAAATAATTTTATGAATGAACGAAATATCGTCAGTTGGGGGCATAGACACACAACAGGGGTGTGGAACAGGTGACCTGTCACAATAACAAATTGTCCCTGAGGGTCTGAGATGCATTTAGAAGCATAGAATTGTACTTTCTTATGAATTAAAATTGCTGTTCCTCTTCCTCTAGTTTTGGTTCCTTGCCGCTGTCTCCTATGGCTTGCTCAGTTGGGGAAACTTATTACTTAATATTCATCAATTGTATTAATTTGCCTGCTCTTTTAAGGCTGCTGTTCAGCCAAACAAACTTTGTTTATATTGCTTTCCTGTGACCGCAGTAAAGCTGCTTTGAAACAATCTGTATTGTGAAAGGTGCTATATAAATAAAGATGACTTGGCATTCCAGAACTAATGTCGGACTAGTGACAGAATAATGGAGATTGGTCAATTAAGCATTTTTTTTCTTAACACTTGAAAGTAACTCTTAACAAAATCAAATACAACAGAATATAATTAAATATATTTTACTTAACATTCACATAACCAGTTAGATTAGAACACAGTCTGAGGGTCAGAACACAGGACCCTTAGAGCCAGCTAGTGTCTAGGGGTCAGAGCAAAGGACAATCAGAACCAGCTAGAACAGCCTGGGGCTCACTCTCTTAGACCCACCTGGATTAGAACATCAGCCTACTTGTCACGATACGATAAACGGGGAGGACTCAAGTGCAGGGAAAGAAGGATTTAATGAGAATAACAAAAGAACATAATACAAAAGGAACTACCCATGAGGGTAAAAAAAACATAACATAAACAAGATCAAAACTATAAAGTAAAACAAACCAGGAACATTTCAGAGACCACGGCAGGAATAACGAATAAGGAAACACATGAATGACAATGAGACCACAACGGACAGCAAATACAAAGGGCTATATATAGGCTACAAGAGGAAGGGATGTAATCATAGACAGCTGACAACATTCAAGGCAAACGAGGTAACAAGGAGGCGGGGCACACGCTGACGGGCACGAACATGCAGCGAATGCTGACGCACATCGCCACGTGTTAACAAAGATGACGAGACGGCGTGCAATTGGTTACAACCAACTGTGCGCGACAAGGACGACATCACATGGACACGAGAGCGCGCACCGAGGCACGCAATCTCACATAAAACCCAATAAAGGGGCAGTGTCAGGGCTCTGGCAAAAGACACTCTAAAACATCACATCACATCACTTTTAGGAACATGTGCCACAACATTTTCCTTCATAGCAAATGTGGGTCTCTCCCACTCTGTCGTGTTTCCCTGGATTCTTCTAATAAATTGTGCAAGTATTTCGTCATCCTCAACTTTCTTAACCATGCCAATGTAACGGACTGTGTTTGGTTGCAAAGTTAACTATGACAAAGTTACCCACGGACAGATCTGTGGTTCCTTGATCTCTTATCTTATCCTCAGAGCGCTCTTCGTCAGACACATTATCAATTGAGGAACAGGGACATTTGCTCTTATGCATTTAGCAGACACTCACGGTGTATCCAAAGCAATTTAAATTGGGAATTTTTTACATTAGCAATACAGCAATACATCACATTTACATTTACATTAGTGGAGTTGCTGTGCGGCTGATTGTTTCAGACGGACCGGTTTGACTGCTGCACTGCTGCTGTTTCCTGTTTGCTCGAGTGGATTGCGTTTGTTTGCATCGTATAAACTTGTTTTTGTTTTAGACTTTAAACTCGACGTAAATTCATCTTGCTAAATACAATACTAGATTATTTAATAAATTGTAATCGTTAGCTTTAATCTTAGTCGCTAAACGCGTTAGCATTGAGCTCTTACTGTCCGTGCATACACCATTTTCTCGCTCGCGCCTTTTTTCCCCCCCGAGTTCATCAAACAACTGGAACAGCACACACGGTGAGTCATGCCATCTCCTATAATTTTTTCATGCACTTCCTGCTTCATACTCTGTCTGTCTCTCTCAGCTGCCAGGGCTTGACATGTGATAAATGTGGAGACATAGTCTGACAGAGAAGATCTCAGAATTAGAGACACGCATCCAAACATTAATCTAGGATAGTAAGAATGCAAGGGCTTTAGATACTACTTTGGATGCGACTAGTTTAGCAAACCCTGTACATTGTTCGGTTCCGGCTGTAGAGCCCGTGCAGCAGGGCAACTGGGTGACTGTGAGACGGCATAATCGCGGGTCAAAAAACCACTGTTCCATTCCGATTAGAACATCAAACAGGTTCTCCCCACTCAGTGACACACTGTTATGAATATGAGCTCTGCGCTCCCCTCCATGGCCACCAGAGGGAGCTCACACTTATACTGACACTTCACTACACACTACATTTCCCAGCAACCTTCACACTGGACTGATCACACACACCAGCTGGACCCGATTAGGATTGTTTGTTCTCACCAGCTGTCACCCATCTCATGAACTATAAAAGACTGCTTCATTCATTCACTCACCGCAAAGTCTTGATTAGCCCCGGTTGTCAGTCTGAGCGTTCGTTATCCTGTTTTGTTTGCCTGTTACCGTTTCTGCCTGTTACCTGTTATTGATCCTGTTCTGCCTGTGCCTGGTTTTTCGTGTATGATTGATATCTGCCTGTCTTGACCTCTCGCCTGGATTACCTTCAACGTATGTTCTCTGTTTGCCCTGACCTTGTGCCCGTACGACCATTCTTATTAAAGACAAAGCAATTGGATCTCTGCCTGTCATTCTCATTTGTTACACGCACCCACTGAGAAACCTGTTGAAAGTGCCCTAGTCATTGGCGTTTATATTACTCGGAATGTGAAAATAGAGACTCCAGCCACCATAGTCACATGTCTGCCGGGAGCCAGAGCGCCTGACGTCAAAGCACATTTAAAAAGTGCTGGCTAAGGCTAATCGTAAATATTCTAAGATTGTTATTCACGTCGGCGCTAATGATGTCCGACTTCGCCAGTCGGAGATCAATAAAACAAAACATTAAAGAGGTGTGTGAACTCACAAGTACGATGTCAGGCACTGTAATTTGCTCTGACCCTCTTCCTATGCTTAGCAGATTATCCTCACTCAATGGCTGGAATTCTAAGTGGTGCCCACAGAATTACATAGGGTTCATAGACAATTGGAAAAGTTTTTGGGGCAGACCTGACCTGTTGAAAAGAGATGGTATTCATCCCACCTGGGATGGTGCTGCTCTTCTCTCTAGTAATTTGGCACATAGTCTTAGAGCTAAACCTTGACTAACTGGGGCCCAGGTCAGGAAGCAGACAAACTGGCTAAACCGACCGTCTGCTAGCTGTCTCACGTCACAGAGGTCCTATAAATTCCAACACATAGAGACTCTTTCACCTAGGTATCATCCTATAGAGACTGTGTCTGTTCCCCGAATTAGCAAATACAAAAAACTCTCAAAACCGTTTAAGGGTAAAAATTTAATTGATTTACAAACAACTAAGAACGGATATAACACAAATGAACAAATGATAAAGCTTGGGTTACTGAATATACGATCCCTTTCCTCAAAAGCACTTATTGTAAATTATATGATTACAGATCATAAACTAGATGTGCTTGTGTTTGACAGAAACCTGGCTAAAACCAGACGATTACATTACTTTAAATAAGTCCACCCCTCATGATTACTGTTATAAACATGAGCCTCGTCAGAAAGGTAAAGGAGGAGGTGTTGCTGTAATTTATAGTAACACAATCAGTACTGCTCAAAGGTCTAATTTGAAATGTAATTCTTTTGAAGTGATGGTCCTTAATATAAAATTATCTAGTAATAATTCCTGTTTAACTTTTGTGCTGGCTATTCTATACAGGCCACCAGGGCACCATACAGACTTTATCAAAGAATTTGCTGATTTTCTCTCAGACTTAGTAATGTCTGCAGATAAAGTCATAATTGTCGTTGATTTTAATATCCATGTAGATAATGAAGAAGATGCATTGGGATTGGCATTTAGAGATATTTTAAACCCTATTGGAGTTACACAACATGTATCAGGACCCACTCATTCTCGTAATCATACTTTAGATCTAATATTGTCGCATGGGATCAATGTTGATTCTGTTCAAATTCTGCAGCAGACCGATGACAACTCAGATCATTACTTAGTTGCGTGTAGATTACCATTAGCCAAAGTCGAAAACGAACTCCCTGTTATAAATATAGTAGAACTATCACTCCTAACACAAAAGATAGCTTTATAACAGGGGTCTCAAACATGCGGTCCGCAAAACAATATTTTGTGGCAAGCGGGACAATGTGAAAGTTTAATGCAAGTGCGGACCGCGAGTTTTGAATGAATAGCGCTTTAACGCGCTGTGTGGCGGAAGGTTCCTTTTTCGTGCAAGCTGGAGCTGGAGATGTACAAACCAACCAATCACAGTGGAGTAAATGACTCTCGGAGGCGGGGCATCGGCCGGGCTTGACGCAGACAGAGAAGCATTTCACAACTATGGAGCTGCCCGTGTAATATCACATTTGTCAAAGCCGTCATAGAATTATTACTTCTTATTGTGTTTGAAATTGAGCATGTTGGGGGGCGCTAGAGAGCCCGAACAAGATGGCAGCATAGTTTGACGGCTCCGTGCAACTTCGCACAATAAACAGCTCCAGACCTTTGCAAACCTGGTCAACTACATCATACAAATAATGCCTAAACTCCCTGCACCAAAGGAGTGTGAAATCTTCTCGAATGCTCGCAAAACGGGCTCGCGAGGCACGAGGATGTCGTCTCCGGCCGAGAGCGTCGAGGCCGTCGGCGTGGCGAGTGCGGCCGACGTGCTAACTGAGCTTAAATCACTACGCTCTGAGTTCAGCTCTAAGTTGGACGGGATAAACAACCAATTGGGGGAGCTGACGAACTCTATCTCGGTGATTGAGAACAATCTAGGTGAAATTAAACGAGATGTGACAGCTAATGAAGAACGAATCGAGGAGGCCGAAGCCCGCATAGCCGCCACAGAGGACGCGCTGGATAAGACCCAGAGTGATCTGGCTAAAGCAATAAAGCGGATCGCGTTCCTGGAAGAAAAGACAGAAGACCTAGAAAACCGCGGCAGGAGGAAAAATATCCGTCTTTTTGGTCTTAAGGAGGGAGCTGAGGGTAAACGTCCTATTTTGGACTTTATAACCGATATGCTACCTCAGTGGCTGGGCGTCGGAGCTGACAGAGTGCTCGCACTAGAAAGAGCCCACCGTACTCTCGCATCAGTTATCCCCAACCAGAATCGAGCCGTCCTCCTCCGCTTTCTGAACTATCAAGACAAAGAATTCGTCTTACGCGCCACGAGACAACGGGAGATTACACACGATGGATCCAAACTCGCGTTCGTCCAGGATTTCTCCGCGGAGACGATCAGACGAAGACGGGAGTTCAACACTGTAAAAAAGCTGTTTGTGGACATGGGGACCTTCCGAGGATTTCACCTCCAGCCATGTAAACTGAGAGTGCTACACAATGGGAAGATCCAGATGTTTTCCTCTCCACAAGAGGCTGAGGAATTCCACCGCAAAATCTCCGCAAAATAGCCTAAACATGACCAGGTTTGAACTGATTTAAATCGTTTTCCATACTTGAAGAGGGGCGAGTGCATACTTCTCTGGGCAGAAGTCGGGCTCACCACTGGGCCTGATGGTGGCCAGGTAACGTCAAGCTCTACACAGGTGGGAAATATGAACAATTCACAGCAGGCATCAAACAGACTTCTGCTTTATCCTTTCTTTATTTTATTTTATTATTTTCTGTGAATACTAAACAGCCTCTGCTTATGACTGTCACTTTATTTTGGATATATTTGATACTTTTTTAACACAGTAAATAGAAGAGAGCAAGGCTGGAGATTTTTTTTTACTATTATTATTATTGTCTGCCTGCTTGCTGTTAAAGTGAAATAGACTACCACCCAATAATCTTAAACTTTAACACTTTTTTTTTGCCTGTTCTTCTGAACAGAGAAGGGCGGTTCTTATGCCGCCTTTTTCTAAACAGATGTGCGCTGTTGACCGTTAGCCGTTACTTGCCGGTCAACTTGAGGGTGTTACGTGTTTCAATGGGGTTGCCTTGTCGTTTGGGGACTAGGCTAGGGTTTTGGGGAGGTGGGGAGGGAATGGGCAGAGGGGGCCCCTCATGCTCTACTCAGGTTATATTTTTTGCTTTTATTAGTTTGTTAGCCTTATATTGTTTTTTATTTGACTTTTACTCTGTCATGGTCACACGAAACCAATGTAGCACGCCAAACTTTGTATGTTTAATACACTTAATGTAATAACGTTTAATGTCAGAGGCCTTGGCCACCCAATCAAGCGAAAGAGAATTCTTACATTCTTAAAAAAAGAAAAAGTAGACATAGCTTTCCTTCAGGAAACCCATTTGTCCAATGAAGAGCATAAAAAACTTAAGAGAGACTGGGTCGGGCAAGTCTATTTCTCTAGCTTTACGAGTAATAAAAGGGGAACCGCAATACTCATTCATAAAAAAATACCTTTCATGTTTAAGGAGCAATATAGCGATTTTGGTGGCAGGCAAATACTAATCAAGGGGATGCTATATGGACAAGAGCTGACATTGTTGAACATATATGCACCAAACGAAGATAACCCTAAATTCATGATGGATACAATCAGCTTATTTAATCAATATAACACAGACTTTGGAATAGTTGCTGGAGATTTTAACTGTCATATGGATAGTAGCTTAGACAAATCTTCAACCACACTGTCTAACCTTAATGCTTCTAAGACTCTGAGATTAGCCACGGCTGATGTAGGCCTGGTCGATGTCTGGAGAGAACTCAATCCCACAAGGAAAGACTATACTTTCTATTCAGCTAGACACAAATCATACTCCCGATTAGATTTATTTTTTTTACCCCAGGATCATCTTTCATCCATAGTCTCATGTGATATATGGCCCATTCTTATATCAGACCATTCACCAGTCTACCTGCGGTTATCCCTCCCCCAGCAGACAAACCAAACCAAACAATGGAGATTTAATGCCTCACTTCTCACAGACCTTGAAGCCTGTAAAAATGTAAAAAAATGGCTGGAGCAATACAGACAGGATAATGCGGCCTCCCCTGTCACTCCGGCAGTGATGTGGGACGCGGCTAAAGCAGTAATTAGGGGCCAGTTGATCTCATATGCATCTGCAAAAAAAAAAAATAATGACTAAAAAAGCAGAACAACTTAAGAAAGAGTTAATCGAGTTGGAACAATGCCATAAATAATCTCCCACAGAGGAAAATTTGAGAAAATTAAATGCAGCCAGAACCAATCTTAATCTCATACAAACAGAACACATTAAAAAACTTCTATTCTTTACTAAACAGAAATATCATGAATATGGCAATAAGCCGAGTAAGCTTCTAGCTTATCAACTCAAAAAAGAACGTACTGAAAGTACAATAAAGTGCACACGTGATGCGGCAGGCCAGTTGAAATATGATACTCAATCTATTAAGTCCGCATTTCTTGATTTTTATAAACAGCTTTACGCGTCAGAAAATCCCTCCGAAACAGATATTCACAGTTTTTTGGAAAAACTATCCTTACCCTCTATTTCAGAGGATGAGAAGGAACAGTTAAATGCCCCATTCACCCCAGAGGAAGTGCTACAAGTAATTAAGTCAATGCCCTCCGGAAAAACTCCAGGTTTGGACGGATATTCTGTAGAATTCTACAAGGCTTTCTGGGTGCAAATCGAGCCACTCTTTATGCCCATGGTTACTGATTTTTTTGAAAATGGCGTTCTTCCTGAAACTATGAAGACGGCAATAATATCTTTAATACACAAGAAGGATAAGGATGCTGCTGAATGCGCATCATTTCGCCCAATTTCACTACTTCCAGCTGACTTCAAGATATTATCCAAATTAATCGCACACAGGCTGGAAGGCATTTTGCCCCAGATTATTAATCCCGACCAGTCCGGCTTTGTGAAGGCACGCTATGCATCTGACAACATCCGGAGGTTATTAAATATAATCGACCACTCGTCCTTACACAACAGAACAGCCTTACTACTCTCACTTGACGCAGAAAAAGCGTTTGACAGGGTTGAGTGGTCATATTTGTTTGCCGTTCTGGAGAAATTTAACCTTGGTGAAAAATGTATTAGATGGGTCAGAACTATGTACAGCAATCCACAAGCCCAAATATGTATAAACGGCACCCTCACTGAAAAATTTGATTTGTCTAGAGGCTGTCGCCAGGGGTGCCCCTTGTCTCCGTTTTTATTTAACTTGGCAATTGAACCACTTGCAGAAGCAATACGGACCAATGAAGAGATTGCTGGTATTAATATCGGGAAAACCCAGCACAAAATTTCACTTTATGCCGATGATATAATTCTATACTTAACTAGCCCCGAGCAATCAATCCCAGCAGTATTAGACCTTATCGCTAAGTTTGGAACAATATCAGGCTATAAAATTAATTTGACAAAATCCAACGCATTATTATTTAACTCGTCAGTTTCTAATAGACTCAAGGCAATCTCACCGTTCACCTGGGTACAAAGCAGCTTTAAATACCTTGGGGTGAACGTGGCTCTAAAACTTAAGGATCTCTACTCCATAAACTACATTCCACTGGTTAAAAAGATTAAAGAAGAATTAGAACATTGGAAATTGCTCCCCATCTCATTTCTCGGACGAATTAATGTAATTAAAATGAATGTTCTGCCCCGTTTCAGCTATTTATTTCAGTCACTGCCCTGTTACTTGGATAAAACTTTCTTTAAATCTATAAACAAAATGTTAACCTCTTTCATATGGAAAAATTCTTCCCCAAGAATATCTTTTAAAACTCTAACAAAATCCAGAGAGAAAGGGGGACTGGCATTACCAGACTTACAGATGTACTATTGGGCCGCTCAGACGAAGGGCATGATTAGCTGGGTGCAAAGACGAAATAGTGCACACTGGATAGACATAGAAGAAGAACTTTGTACTCCCATTTCCACAAACTTACTACCATTCATTAACAACATAAACGCACTACATCAAATAACAAAAACATATGTAGTTTACAACACTCTTCGGGCTTGGCAAGACACAAACAAGTTCTGTGGGAATTTTGGTAAAATCTCCAGGCTTTCCCCCTTATCCCCAAATCCAGATCTGCCACCATCGATTGGTGGTTCCTTGTTCGTAAAGTGGAAATGTAACGGTATACACCAATTCCAACAATTGTTCAACAATGATACGCTCAAGTCCTTCGCGGTCTTAATGTCGGAATATGAAATTCCGAAACAGGACTTTTATAAATACTTACAGATTCGCCATCTAATAAACACCCTAAAAGGGGAGAAACGCCTATCTTTGGAGCTAACAAATCTTGAGGAGATTTTGGTAAAATCGACATCATTAAAAGGAAAAATCTCTGAGATTTATAGCACTTTGTTGGACCATTACAGCTCTTCTTTGACCCCACTTAGAAACATATGGCAGAAGGATATGGGATGTGCTTTTGATGATGTTCAGTGGGATACGATATGTCAGAATGTGTTTTCCTCACTGTCCTGTAATAAAATAATCGAACAAAATTTTAAATTCATGCACAGAATGTACCTTACTCCGATCCGCCTAAGTAAAATGTTTCCTAATTCATCCCCCAGATGTCATCGTTGCAAATCATGTAAAGGGTCAATTATGCATGTTTTTTGGGAATGCAGGAAATTAAAACATTTCTGGAAGGCAGTACATGATCTAACTGTTAAGATTGTGAAAACCCCACTGGACTTTACACCAACACTGTACCTCTTTGGCACGGAAGTGGACAACACACGGGATACCGTATGTAAGAAGAGGATTATCTTGATGTCGTATATAGCAAAAAAATGCATCTTGCTCAATTGGAAACAAAAAAGACCCCCATCATTCAATCTGTTTAAACAAATTCTAAATGAAACTTTAAGACTGGAACAACGCACATACACCCTAAAAAATATGGGGCATGTCTTCAGAAGGATATGGGAACCACTTATGGACCTCTGACACTACAGTGCTTGACATGTGTAAATTGTATTTACAAAGATTGAACTGGGATCTGAGACCATGGAGTGACTTGATTTAATTGTATGCAAAAAAAAAATTTTTGTGTTTTTTTTTTTCCTATTATTACTTTTTGTTACTATTATTTATCTATTTCATTTGTATTATTATATATTTTCCCTTTTGTTTGTTATGTTAAAAAAAGGTTAAAAAATCAATAAAAAGATAATTGAAAAAAAAAGAAATTGAGCATGTTCTACTTTGAGCTGGGCGAAGTCAATGTTACTGTTATCATTAACAATCTACATTGTAAAAAGCGCTATTTAAAAAATCATTGCGAATGATATGTTATCATACCGAATCTGCAAATTAACGATCAACACCGATGTTCCGTTGACAGTGTCAGCGAGGGGAGTGGAGCTCCACTGGGACAGTCAGCCAGATCCCGCCAGCCGTCCAGCTTGAGGCTCGGTTACATAGTCAACGGGACAACTGTGTTGGCTAGATTGTCCCGATGAACCCATGGGGTTAATATGGAAAATAAAATCCAGTAAATAACGCCTCCGTGGCTTCATCCCATTGTATATAATAAATATATTAAAGGTGTCCCTCAGTGGTAATTATCAGCATATCAGCAGCAGTCACCTATATCTGTATTTTCTACCATATACAAATGTTATGATGTTCATGTCATCAGGAAAGTATGGAAGCTGTTTCCGCCACAGTTGAGAAAAAAATATATTATTTGTCATAATAATGAGAGCGTTTCTCAAATTAATGACTTCGTATCTCGAAAAAATTTGAAAGTTTCTTATAATATTGACTTAATATCTTGAAATAATGAGAACGTTTCTTATAATAATGACTTAGTTTCTCATATTAATGACTTAATATCTCGAAATAATGAGAAAATTTCTCATAATAATGACTTAGTATTTAAAAACAATTAGTAACTTTTTCCTCAACCTTGATCTTCAGTAAGTCCAAGTCCAGGTCTACTTACTGAAGATCATCTTCAAGCTATACTGAGAGTCTCAACTGTTTCCTCTCTCAAGCCAAATGTGGCTCAGATGTGTGAGAGGAAGATCTGCAAGTCTCAAGTCATATTCAGAAGAACCGTTCATGTTCTTCAATGTTCTGTTTATGTTCAGGACAGTTCATGCTCAGAAGAACTCATTGAAGTTAAAGAACTGTCAATAATGACGTTTGAGAAAAAAAAAATTGTGGAATACTTGATGCGGCCCTGCCTCACCCAAACTCTGCCTCCTACGGCCCCCGGGTAATTTGAGTTTGAGACCCCTGCTTTATAAATAATCTTCCTGATCAGTTTCATCTACTTAACATCCCAGATAGCCTAGAAGAACTTGATGTTGCAACAAAAACTATTAACTCTTGCTGTTAACTATTAACTCTCGCTTTTCCAGCACTTTAGACACTGTTGCTCCGTTGCGCTTAAAGAAGATTAAAGAAAATAGTCCAACAATGTGGTAAAACGAGCACACCCGGGCCCTCAAGAGAGCAGCCAGAAAAATGGAGTGGAGC